>CCAG010003123.1:0-79587 GCA_001077435.1 Glossina morsitans morsitans
AGAATAGGGAATAAATCGAGGGCATTGTTCAGTAGAGTTGCATAGTGGCTTCTGAAACTAAACCGATGATTTGTTATAAGCAATATCATTTTTATTTAGGGAAGAAGCCGACTTATATTTTGCAGGCAAAAGAATGTTTTTTTTATGGACTGAATAGACTCCATGAGCCTTTTAGAATATGTGGAAAAGAATTACTGGCCAAAAATGTTTTGGGATTTTCCTTAAAAGCTTCGAAAAGAGCGCCCTCCGAGCAAGAAAAAGTACCTTACTAGGAAGTCGCAGCCTAGAGTTTTGCCTGTTCATTTATAACTTCTCTAACCCGATGAGAGATGTTTTTAGAACCTGTTCGTGTCTATTTAAAAGCGACTCATTAGTGTAGCTTTATTGAAACGACTGTTAAGTGGATTAGAAAATGAGGGCGATTCGAATGGGATCAGTGGCTCTGAATTGTACATTTCGTAACATTTACTCTGCCATTTTCCTAATGGTGAAATGCGAAATGTGAGATTCTGTCGCTGAGAGACTGAGCAAAACCGGCACTTCCTACGAAAACTCTTCAAGGAAAGAGAATAGAGAGATTTATTGGAACATGGCAGAGTATATTTGTGTCCTGGGATGGTGGGCTAATAGTTTATTACAGACTTCAAATCTTTAAACGCTAACACTCAACACGGCATGCAACATAACTCAACTTTGATTTTTTTATTCGAATATTTTACTGTATCTTCGAAATAACCTTTTGTAGTGAAAAATGGTGGCGAGGAGACGAAGCGTGCGCTTGGCCACACTTGATCGTAGCTGTGGTGAATAGCTGATTGGACACATTCGCTAAACTGCTGCCATTCCCACTTTCCTTCTCTTTCTCCCACTTCTTTCTGACCATCACCGTGCCGCACGTGTAGGGGATAGCTTCCCTTCAGTGTTTGGTCACGTTAAGAATAAGTGGCAAAAAAAATAACGTACATATGAATTGGTGAACACCTAGAAAAAGTGTGTCAATCTCGAAGAAGATTATATCCAATCATAAAAACAATTTCATTTCAATCTTGACATTGCTTTATTTATGGGCTACACATATATAGGCGCAACTAGTAGCTCTGAGATTCAGAGCATAACTAGGGCTTTATGGAGTAGACGAATTTTTTAACTGGCTTTGATCTTACATTTACATTTCCTCCTGCTGCTTACTTTTCTTCTTCTGGTTAAAGCTTCGCCCAAACTCGGAAGATAATTGATCTTGCGGGCTCGGAGAGCCTTGCCAAACGTAGATGATGAAACGTTCAACTGTCAAAAAGTGTGATGATCGTTTCGACATTCGATATTTAAGTTAACGTAGTATTTAAAGCATTGGTAATCACATAGGAAAGTATATACAAGTTTTTTCATTTTGCTGAGCATGAATCAACGACAACATGTCTTCATTCACGTATAAGGAATATCTACACACTTTCAATAATTATTAATATATCGCACATATAGCGGGTAATAGGTGACGCCACATATAGAGTACATGTCTAGTTGAGTTAACTGTCAGAGTAGCGTTTATGTGGAAGTTTTTATAACAGTTATATAAATTTTTCTTTTTTTTTTTTTGTTGTTCCTGAAAAGGTCAATGATTTGAAAAACTGTTGCCTGTTTAATTTAAATGACATGACAATGCTTGTTTAGGTGACTTTTTAAAATTTATTTAACAATTGTTGCCAAAATAATAAATTTGTAAGACGAACAATGACATTAAATGACTTGACGTTATCTCTGTGGTCATCGTTGGTTTGCATTTCCACCTGCATTTAATGGCAAATTGCACTGCACTGATTCCCAAAATGTTTTTAACAAAAGAAAAAAGAAAAACTTTAAGAAATTTAATACAAAACAAAAACCAAAGGAAAGATAAAGCAATTAACCAAAAAAGAAGGAAATAACAAAAACAAAACTTAAGAGGAATTGTGTGTTACAAACTATCCGGTCTTTTACCAAAACACTTTAAGATACGAAGCAAAAAAAAGCAAAAAGAACATGGAAAACAATTCATGCACTCCCAGTCAAAACCCAAATAATTATAAAGCAATCTTTCAACCAGCTTCTGACCGATATATCTACAGCTACTTACCGCCACGCTATATACGTATTATAGTTATACCTCTCTTCTTTGCCTTTCTCCACTTCTTTCAAGCCACCCGCATAGTATTTCATTCGAAATCAATAGAACTGGTTTCATTAATACATTTGAAAGCGAAATTTTTTCTTTTTGTTTTTGTTCTTTTTCTTTTTTTTTTTTTTTGTATAAAATTCCAAACATCAGACAAATGCAATTTTACCACAAAGCAAGACAGTGGATACGAACCATTTGGGGCATGAAAAAATATAAATGAAAAAATACATATATATGTACAATAAAAGCCCAACCAATAGTCCAGATGTTTTTCATGTTATTCCAAATGACAAAATACAAATGAAAACACAACAAGGGAAAGATTTTTTAATCAGTTTAAGTCGAATTTGCGATAACCAACAGATGAGCGAAGAGCTTGGCTTAAAAGTTTACACTTAAGCGTAGGAAATGTGAAAGTAAAATTTTACAAAGTTAATCATAATGAGCAGATGCACTTCGGAATATTAATATCGGTGCAGAGGATCACAGAGAGCAAAAAAGTGAAATATATCTGAAAAAGAACAGTGCCTGGTCTTAAATACTGCTTGCTGGAAGTTATTGTAAGCAGCTTTCAGCAAGACGCGTATATGTTATTTTAATTAGGACGATACAGTAGTGTGCTAATAAATCCATACAAGCTCCTCATATTTCCTTCTTCTTCCTACTTCTTTCGTAGACTCCTTTCCGGCGACCATTTTCTTGGTCGAAGAGTTTTCTATTAGAGGCATATCTCACCGTTCTTAGAGGAGCGAAACAATTTGAATCTTTGGAGGACTATCGACGTACCGAAAGCTTCACTCTTTCGCTCCCTATAAGCGGTAGCTGTTTGCTTTAAAGCTCTTATTTATTAGAGCTACTCCGCTACACTGTAAAGAAGGGTTTAAGGCGTACTGTCTATAACCTGGCAACAGGTTTTTCTCTTGCAGGCCTGATAGGATTATTGACAGAGGGTTCTCTTTTCACATTGCGTTCTCCCATTCGGTTGCCTTTCATGAAACTTGGTCAGGTTCTGATGGTCCTACTAAGTGTTAGAGATATGGCGCATAGTTTTGTGTTTGCGGTGTGGTCTTAGAAGCATTATTTCTTCGAGAAAGATAAGGGACTAGATAGCCTTTCGGGACATGTGGATGTCCGAAGACAAGGGTGGCTCATGGACAATGGTGTTGGTAAAGTAAGGTAATACCCAAAGCTGAATAGCATGGCGTAATGGGCGACAAGTCATGAAATGGTGGGTGTCTATAAGGGTTAAGCTGTCCAAAGTAGCATTGCTGATTGTATAGTACGATGCGCCTTCCACCAGTCTACAGGGATGAATGCCTTTTTGCATTGCTGCTGGGCAATGAGGATTATTCTACTCGATGTGAGATTAGGCCAATTTCACGGAAGACACTCATATTGAACACTACTCCAACTTGATTTCAGTAACTTGATTCTTCCACATGCTAAGTGATATGTCGCGCCAATTTCTTAACTCCAAGGGACTAACGCAATCCTCAGTTTTTCCAATTCAGCTCATAAATACACTTAGATGGATCGCAAATGTGTCCAGTTCATCACAATGATGTGCTCCTAGTTACTGAAAATCGGTGCATGACAAATAACTCAAAGCAGACTCCGTCAGAAAAGGGCTCCTGTTTGTTCAAAAATTTACGCTATATTTAGTCAAGTTTCTTAATTAATGCTTAAACTTCTGAATGATGTATCTCTTTAGATACATATTGAAAGTTATGGGATGACGAATCCTTGCAGGCGTGTGCGAAGACTAACAAGATCCATTCAGCTTTACTTAAAGCTTACGGAAGCCTTCACAACCTCTTTCTATAACATTGCGGATGAATTAGGTTTGAGATTGTAGAGCAGGAAAAATTGGCCCTTACATTTAATTGCATGCATTTACAGCCGAACGGAAAACCCGCGAATGCGATGTCCGCTTGAGTAGGCTTGTTACTACTTTAGGCCGCAAAAGGAAAACAATATCGCTAAAACTGTTTATATTATATTGCAACCCGTTCACTTGGACTGTTCATTCACTTTGAAGTTTGCTCTTATTTCTGGCGCATGTTCTTCACTCTAATTTTATAGCTAAGCCTTTAATCTTTAAGTGTTGCTTAATTTGGCTGAATGTAAATTGCAGCCAAAAAAGGAGTAAATAAATAAATACAAGAATGGCCTTCGCCGTTATTGTGGACCTCCAGGTTACCTAAAAAACTAGTTTCTTCGAACACCTTTGGAGGAAGTTTTATACCAAAAAGTCGACTAATCACTATGGACATATGCGTAATGTTACGCTTAAGTTCATTAGCCAGGCATCATCTATCGATGATTTTGAAATTTTACGCGAGCTGGGTCATTAAAGGGAATTAAATTTTCCCCAGTCTCGTAAATGAGAAAAGAGCCTGTCATGGCCCTGAAAATGTTGTCTATCTGCAAAGCTTTTCCTTTCTTCGTTCTTGCTTTTCTTTAACTTTCGCGCTCACCTTTTTCACCAAAACTTTCTGTTAGCCTTATTGCTCCGAAATATTCGCAGACGTTTTTTATGTATGCTAGGATTTGTAATGCTAGACATGCTAGACATGCTAATTAATGCATATAATGTTTTCTGAGGCCCTTGCTGTTACAGACGAGGCGATACAATAAATAAATCTACTTTTTTCCGTAAGAGAAATGTTGAAAAAAATTTGCACATTGTGTAGAAAATGTAGAGGCAATTAATAGAATGCTATTGAGAATGCAGTGAATAATTTTTAGTTTAGCATCCGTAGAGCGTAACCAAAAATGAAATTTACTTTGTCAATACAAATTAAGCAGAGATAAAAATGAAATTAAAAAAAGAAAAATGAATAACATACGTGAGCGAAAAACGAAATGGCAAGAATTTCTTTTTCACTAAAATTAATATTCGGTTCAATAACTTTGCCAAACTGTTCACAATTTATATAAAAATGAAGGGATCTGTTTAACCATCAAAATTAGCCTTAAAAGTTGGACCAGGCGTTAATTTAATATCCGTTAACAACATTTACCAGATATATGTAAATAGTCTGTAATAAACGGCAAAGCGATGTGACACCAAAACAAGTTTCTGCGGATTTTTAACTTTTTTTTTTTCTTATATCAGACAATCAGATCAGATAACAGTCATCGCAATTATAATAGCACACGGTTAATTAGGTCAACAAGGGTTAAAGGGCCGACATGGACGGATATAACAACAGACCGGCCTCTTGTTGCCCAACACAGGATATCTTCTTTCTGTCAAGGCAATTCAGTCTCTCAGTAGGCCCCTTAATTTTGAGCCCTAGAATTCCTAAAATAAATCCATCTTTGATATTTAGCTAGTGTTGTTGTAGCAGCAACTTATATAAAAAATTATATGCAAACACGGTGGCGGCTCCAGGTCAAAGCAACGGCAATGATATAAGCTATAAAAACGATGTAGGGAATGGTTTTCTAGTTTAGAAATTAAATATACAAAATTAATTTATGCACGCAACAATTAAGACACGTCTTACTCTTTCATTACTTACACAGGCAATGATCTAATAATTGGTGTACTTAAATACACACATATATAATAGAGCATTCACTGTTGTACTTATCAGTCTGTAAGCAGTCATGGCAAAGTTGCCAAACATTTAGTTTACAATAGTTAGGACACGATGCAAATAAGACTTTCCTTTGTATCGTTCGAGGAAAAAAAATGTGGCGGCGATTGCTCTTTACTTGACAGTTTTGTCGTTACAATGTGTCTTGGTATTATGACTACTTATTGTTGCCAGATGTCCAAGCTATAAAAAAATCACTTCAGTTATCGATGTCCTCTACAAGTCGCGTTTGAGTCATCTTTTGACAAATTCCTTCATTTCATTTTTATATACCTTGTGGAGTTTCTTGCTAAGCCCTTCTCCAGTTTGTTGTTTGCATTATAAAATAGGCGCAGCAACTTTCACGTTGTTTTTTTGATAAATGGCAAGTTAGAAATTTGCAAGAGGAATTGAAAAAAATCAAAGTGTTATCCATCTGTAGCCTTCATCTCGTCGACATATGTGTTAATTTTGTTGTTAACGTGTAAAGAAATTGAAACCAACAAAAACATTTTAGTGAGACAATGCACAATTTAATACCCTACACCTATTCGCCTAACAATGTTCTTCTTACAACGAATTTCAAAATAATGTGTTCAATGGGTAGTGGTCGAAAAAATGATCCATTCCGAACCATTTTCAACAGCGTTCGCATTTGGGACAAACAGCTTCAGTTTACCAAGTTTCATGAAAATCTCTCGAAAATTGCGGTGTGCAGGTTGATGGGTATAATAAAAGGTTAGCCTAAGTTAAGTTCTTCTGGGTCCTGCATAAATCCACATAACCTTAATATATCCCTATACCACAAATATTGTAGGGCGTAAATTAGAAAACCAAGGAAAGAAATTTCATTGCGCATCTATCAAATATTGAAATAAGAATGATTTTACCATCATAATGGTATTATGAGCTAATATTGCCATGTGAGGTTTGTTCACGATTTATTTTATCTGTCATAACTGGTGCCTTAAACATTCGAGCACAATTCCCAAAGGTCTTTGTTGTCGACAGAAGTCGCGAAGTGCTTACCACTATTTAAAATTTCGGTGGTGTTGTTTTTAAAAAGGTAGCTTATGATAAAGGTCCTGTGGCTGACACATAAACATTGTAGACTTAATTTTATATGCTATTGGAGAAAGTTTACTTTAGTTGGTTTCCTGAAGAGATGATTAAAGGCTATATTCTTCGTATAAAAGAACGTGTTAAAATACACGTAGCTTGAAACTATTCTTTTGAATTTTTGCTCAAATAAATCCATTTTATCAGATTAAATAGCAAACGGTAAAAAATGTAATGCATTTACTCTGCCTTTTACATAATATAAAATATTAATCAGTTAACAGTTGAAACAAAAAAAAAAAACAACACAACAAAGCTTTTTATGAGCTAACCTATCACATGAATTGTCATTATGATGGAAAAAAATAACGCAATTGAAATAAACTACTGCCACTGCTAATCGATCAATAAGCCTTTACGTTAACATGTATTTATGCTTTAGTTTTCTGTACTGTCATTACAAGAAACCTGTATTCGTTTCAAACTCGCTTTAGCTGCATAGGCACAATCAATCATTATGACTGATGTTAAATTAAAAGTCGTTAAGCTGTATAGATGAATAGGCGAAAAGACAAATAAATGTGAAATAATTACCAAAAAAACTTGAAATTGTTATTAAAACAGGAAAAAAACAAATGTTATGAAATTAAAAAATTAAATCAACTCATAATGACAATGACAAGAACATGAAGAAAAAAATAAAAAGAAAAAGAAGGAGAAAAAATAAGTAACTACTTTATATAAATCAAAAATTTTGAATAGTCAGAGAAATCTAAATTAACTAACCTACATATAAATTAAATTTTTCGCAACTTATTTATTTGTATGTTTTTATTCTTTTAAACGGGCGCTTCAGTCGAATCGTGTTGTAGTTGCATTGGAATCGAAAATGTCTACTTTGAAGACTAGAAAATACGTTTTAGAAAATATATTACTCATGGATTCCTTTAGTAATTACTTTCTACTCGCCACGGAAGGATGGGCTTATTTTCACTTTATCAAAACATTTGTAACGTCCATATGTGTTCGTGTTCAGCATCAAATTCTAAATCGATTTAAGCACGTCCGCCTGTCTGCATGTCTGTCTATCTGCCCGCATACCTTTATGTCTTCCTTTTTGGTTTTATGTCTATCTGTATATCTGCATGTCTATCTGTCCTACTGCTGGCTGATTATCTCCCGCTCATTCTTTCAGCAACCTTTTAAATATTACGATAATCTCTGTTGGTCGAAATAATTCACATGTCGATGCGATAAGAAGCCTCGGTGGCAAAGTTAGTTATAAGAAGATGGAAACACAAAAGCTTCGCTTGGCTGAAGTGCACTAGCGAAATGTGTTCAACTAAGTTTTCTTAGATTTAAAAATTGGAATTATAAAATTAATTCACAATGTACATCCAAGGCTGGGGAGCGAAACTATGGGGTCCCTTGGTTTACCCATAGATATGCCGAAACCTTCACCTCTTCGTGGTGCTCCCTATAAAACATTTTCTGTTGCATATGGCTCTTTTTTCTCTCTCGTTTTAAGAGTCGCACAGTCAATGGCAAAGAAAGGTTTAAGGCTTCTATCTATAACCTAGCAATAGGTTTTTCTCATTGGAAAGTGGAAGGGTTCTAGTCGGAAGGGGCTCTCTCTTTTTAAAAAAGAAGCTTTTCTTTCTCTATTAGGTTCTCTTGGTGGAGGTCATCTAATGATGATGGCCAGCGATATCAAGTGGGCTGGGGCACAGCTAGGTGTGTGTGTTGTGCGACGACAACCTTGGAATCATTATTTTTCCTTGAGGAAGGATAGTTAGGCTTGGTCGTCCGGGACGTGTGGATAGTGCAAAGGCAAGAGTTAAAAGCGTACAGTATGAAATCACCCAAAACTGTATAGCTTGGTGTAAGTTCTGGTTTGAACGATAAGCCAAGAAGTTAAAGGGTGTCCACGGGGGTCAGGTTGCCCAAAGTAGGATTGCTCCGGCAGTAAGATGCACACAACCCATCGGAATGCCGGAGAATGCCTTCTTGCCTGACTGCTGGGTACGGCCCTTCGGGGAGTATTCGTGATGGTTGTGGTTACCCCAAAGTCTCGCGGGGACCTATTTAAGAAGTGCTTAGATAGGCCTCGACGTAGACCACTAAACGAGAATTTGGCCCACACCCATTTTCCATTGCGGTACTTCAGGGTAGAAAGGCCCCATTCAATGGGGACTACCTTTCTCCCTGAGGGGTCGTCAATCAACTTACCTCTCGATTGCCGATGGTTGTAGGCAACCCGTCTGATTAAGACTTCATGTCAGGTGCAGACGTTAAACACATACAAGGAATCTGTACACCCAAGGCTATCAAGTAAATGACCAACTCGCCAAACTATCCTTCTTTAAATTAGTATTTATTTCATTCAAGAAATTAACAAAAAAAGAGAAAAATATGAAAGCAAAAGAAATTTTCGAGTGAACGGTGGTAGCCACATTACCTTGAATAAAGAACTTTAATTGGTTTTGCATTCTTTGATATCGAAAAGATTATACAAAACAAAATCATCTGATAAGTTGAAACATCTGGAAAGACGGGAAAATATATTTATGTGCTACATAATATATAATATATGATTATAGGAAACACTCAATATACTTCCTTAGTGATATACAAAATGAGGTTAAACGGCAAAAGGGTATTAAAAATTCGTCTTCAGGTTTTTCTTTCTCTAAACTCAAGCACTTCGAAGTTACTTTTAATACATTTGCCGGTTAAGGTATAATCAAAACCTTTGCTTAATACAAATTACTTGGTTTCCTGTACCAGCTAATGCATTAAATATCAAGCACTTGCGATAACAAGCCCAAACCGGATGTAAACAAGCTTTAAATACTTACTTGCCTTTCTTTTTCAAATCTATTACCAATAAATAAGCGTAATGAGCGATTTAAGCTTAATTACTTTCTATTTTAAATAAGCACATATTTAAGTTTAATAATTTAAGCAATTATCACTAATACGGGACGGACACTTATTACGTTTAATGTTTTCCTACTATTTATTTATTAATAAACTATTTACAAAAGTCATACTATATACAAAAAAGCGTTAATAGTTTTTGCTTGAATTACGTAAAAATCATATATAATTAATGTCAAAAATAGATTTTGTTTTTTCGTGTGGCTGGTGACGTTTATGATATTTTATGAATTAAGTATTCACGATACATAACGGCAAGTATCAATAATACATTTATGTTTACATACAAAAAAGGCTAAAGTTTATTTGGTTTAACAGGTTTTTGTTGCTGTTTTTGGCTAACTATCTTATTAACTATTAAATAAGCAGATGTACGTTAGCTCTACATTGATTTCATTTTACGTTCGTTATTGCAAAGCAAAGATAACATTTTGAGTTTTAAGAACGCCACAAATTGTACGTTGTTTCATGCCTTCAACTTATTTTCCTCACAAGGATGTAGAAATCTTTTATTTAACTAATATATGAATGTGGCTTAGATTTAAGACATAATAAGGTTCGCAAAAATCTGAAATTTCAGCAATATGTTTATGAAAAAACGCAGGTAATTTTTTATTCATACGCTAATTTTACTCCCGTCATCACTTTTGGTACAAGGGCATAATAAATTTGTGCGAATGTGTACAACACACAGAAAGACTTGACCCATCTTTCATTATACCGACCGACTTACAATCGCATTTTAAGCCGGTTTAAACTTGTCTGTCCGTCTGTTCGCCTTATTTTCTTGCGTTCAACCTACAGTTTGCAATTTTTTAGATACACTTCTGAAGCACATCGATCTTAGCTTGTCTCTCTTCTTTTCTTAATATTGCAATAAAATTCGGCCCACTGACGCGTTTTTGATCAAGAGCGAACGCCGTTCAACCGATTTGGGTCAAAAAACTTTTTCGACCATTTTCCATATAACGCCTCGTTTTGAAAAGTTGTCATTTACTGTACTAAACAAAGTGCAATATTGGCATTTGTTGGTGCACGGTGACCCAGTATGGTGGTTTTACTTACTTTGATTATGCTTATAATATTCTGAAAAGTATGATATTTTAATAATGAATTTATACACCCACCATCCGGCTCCTTCCTCCTCCTCATCAAACATTTTTCACAAGATTTAGGTGCACTAGGAGGTAACAAAAAGTATTTTGGATGACTTTATGGAAAAAAATTGGAGATTTATTATCTGCCTGCATAAAGCGGATAATAAGAATTTTTCAATCAAAAATACTATTTGACGAACGAAAATCTGCTAATTAGTATTTCTACATAATACTGTAATGACAAACACCTGTTTGTTTTCAAATACTCAGCTAAGAATTTGCCGCATTGTATATTAACAAAGGCCTATTTACTGCCAAAAACACAGGTATGTTTTTGACGAAAAACGATCAGATAAGACAGGCTTAGAGTTTGGCTTACTTTAAAATGATAAAGATAAATCGTCATTCCGACTTGTGGATTTACCGTTCCTCCCACTTTGTTTCAACTTAGTAATGGTATGTCCTCTTAGAATACGTTGTGTACTTTTTCACAGCTTTTTAGTTAATGTTGTCCATATAGATTCGGCTCGTGTTCGTAAATAATAATAATAAGAATTAAGTGTTTTTTTTTTCAAAACTTTCTCTAGCTTCACACTATTTGCTTCTAATTCGAAAACTAAAATATGGAACAATTGTTGCAAAGCAAACTAAAAGAAATTTTATGCAATCTCAGCAAAGTTATAAATAATTTATTTTGGTAAGGTTAAAGGAACTTCTCAATGGACACCATATTATTGAAAATTACAGACTTCTCCCCCGACCATTTTTGAAGTGGATCCTAAATAAAAGAATTAAATTTTTCAAAAAATTTAATGATTTTTTTCAGATAATGTACTATTCTAAGATTTTTAATTGATTAAAATATTCTTTATTTTCTACTCTAGTGTAACGATTTTTCGAAGGTCACTTCATGCAATTTAAATACAATTTTAGGGTTCACGCTTACTATCAGAAAAAAGTTGTATTATATATGTTTTCGCATAACAAAATGTAAACGTAATGTAATATCCTAGAGGATGCTTTCATAACAAATGTTGAGCAGACAAAATATTTATCAATTCCAATTAAATATATGCACGAACAAAATACATAAATACAAGTGTAAAAGCGTAGAAAGTATAGTCGCTTATAAAAATAAAAATAAAACTTACCGTACGCATTGCTTCTATATGCTGCATATGCGATAAACAGTTAACCAAAATATTTCAATAACCACATAACATTAAAAAAAAAATTAATTCTTTCATGCATTGCAATGGCAAAAGTTGCGTACATATACGTAAAAAAACCAAGAAAAGAAAAAAAGTACCAGCGCATACAAGTTATGTTTATAAGCAAGAAAAAAACATTGCACTCTCACTTCATATAATGAACACACACGCTTGCAACCATTTAGGTACTGCTTTGCCGATCACGCTTTTCGCGAATAATCGAACATTCTTTTTAACACTACGCTTAACTGGTTTATTAACGTCGTAATTTATATTAACGCATTCGTTTATGAAACAATAATTTTAATCAAATAGTGATATTTTATATTTTTAATTTATTGCGAAAACTTATCTTTCTGTTTACCAATATTTCTTTGATTTGATTGCACTTCTCTCGAAAGTCCGCAATATTAAAATGACGACTAGCAATTATGAAAAATAACGATAGCGATTAATTAACTCAACGAATTTAAACAACCGGTAAATCAATAAGAGGAAAAGAGAAGAGCTTAGGAATACAGCAAGAACAAATCCTATCAAAACACAACGAAGAAGAAGGACAAAAAATGCCGAACTTTTAATAGCAAATATTTTAATAAGAAAATCACGAGTTCGCACACAAAAGCACTTCTCTCTCTATATTTGCACAAATTATGCATTTTTTTAGTGAGTATTAAATTTCCTTTTTAGTTTTTTTTTATTATTAATAGCTATATTAATATATTATTTAATTAGTTTCATTTCCGAGACCTACTTACGTAGCACGCCAACTCTTAATGAGAAAACTGCAGATGGTATAAAATCGATAACGAAAAAGTCATGTTACAGAGAGAGCAAAGGAAGAGTAAGATAACTTTGCTATTGACATTTTTATAATTGTTTAAGACGTTCCGTAATGATCAAATTGAGAATGGGCTCATTAACGTACATCTGACATTACATTATAAGCTTAGGATATGGCACTTCAGGTAAAAGAAGTGTTTACATAATTCTGTTTATCTTAATAATTTTCCACTTTCCTTAAGGGAATATACATATACATATATAATATTACATACATATATATATATAAATATTTTTTTTTCAGGAAATATTCTTGTAAATAGATTAAACAAACGATAAGTTACGCTTAATTAGATTGATAGTCGGATTATGTGCTGTAAAGGTAACCAAAAATTACTTTTAACTAAACAATAAAAAAAATTGCATTTTGTTCCTTTTTTTTCTTGCTGATGCATTTTTAAGGTCGATAGTAAGCACATTTTTTTGTTCCCATACCCATACCCGAACATATTCATGTTATAGTCACCAATATGTGCGCTGGCATAAAGTGAATATGTTCATGTTTATTCATGGTTAAATTGGTATCACGATCTGAAAATTTATCTCACATATTATATCTCACTAACATACTCTAATAACGCACTTCAACTTAAAGAAAGCTCTTTTCTCGTTATTTTTTGTGTTGTTGTGGTAGATTAAAGTCTCGTTGTAAAATAAACAAGTGGTCAGAATTTATTATACCGACCGCTTTACATTCGCTCCCTCTCCTTTGTTGATAGTTATGAATTTACACATCTTTAAAGTATTTTCTTCGTATATTGTTGTTGTTGTTGCTATTTTTGCGTGTTTGATTAGATTACCTTACGAAAATTTTCAGCAATCACAACAAACTAAAATGCAACACTAACAAGAGAGCCGAAGCAAAAGCAATCACAACTAAGCTAAGCACTAAATCGCATTTAAAGTTTCAGTAAGATTTGCGAGGAGAAAAAAACGAAGAATAAAAATAAAAACTTGCAAACAAATGATAATCATTGTGTTGAGTAGAAAAACATCTTTCATCAGGTATTAAATGTCGTTTAATCTTAGCTTGCAAACAGCAACAGCAACAGCAACAGCAACAGCAACAGCAACAACAACTACAACAATAACAACAAAATAAAAGCTTAATAAATTGTTAATATGCCAAGAGACGTAGTTTATCCCCTAAAACACTCCAACATTCGTTACTTTCATGCGTTTATTGTACAACAATTTTTACATTTTTTTTCTCTTTGTATTTTTGTGATTTTGTTGTTATTATTATTATTATTATTGTTGTTGCTTAGTTTGCAGATGGTGTGCTTGCTGTACATTAATAATCGTTAAGTGAATGCATTTTTGAAAACAAGGCTAATTGCTGCCATGAAATGTATATTAACTTAACTAACTACGAACGAGAAAAATACAAATACACAACAAAAAGTTGTAAGTAGTTGTTATAATGTTATGTTACTTTATAGTTTGTCGTTGCGGTTACACTCATTGTATGTGTGACTATGTGTGTGTATATATGCGTGTGTATGTGCGTTTATTATTATTATTGTGATTGGAGCATGATTTCAAGTGATTTCCTTTAAATGATTTCGTTAAATGCTATAATTTCAATTATATGGCAATTTTTCATTAAAAGCAAAAGAAAAACATTTACTTTTTTTTATTTTCTTTAATTAACTTGGAAAACTATTCCTTCCAGTTGAATTGATGGATGCACGGATAAGGCATACCTTTTGGTTATATCCGGCTGTGTAATATGTACCCGGATTTTCTCATAGATGGTCGCATGTATTCATATATACAAGATAGTTTCGAATAGACTGTTTCTGAGGCTGCAGTTGTCGCATGAAAGTAATATTGTAATTAAATATTACCAGCGCATGTTTTGCGCCCAAAGCAGACAAAATTTGGATTTGATAAGTGTTCCTTCGAAAAGCTGTGCTGAACTCGCTGATCTTTTTGTGCGCGGCCTTACACGTAAATGCTTATTTTAATGTTAAAGATGAGTAAAAAAGTTGCTATTTGCCGTTTAAAAAAACAGGGGAATGGATGACCAATTTTGAATTAGTATGATGCCGATGGAACTATTTCTCCGGTGTTACTTCGGTCTACTATAAATCGCGACAGGTCAGAAATTCAGCTTTTAAATGGTGCAGTCTATGTAGCTGCTGCTACGAATCGAGTGGACAGAAGGACATTCAAGAAGATTATGGCTACTGTATTCTAGAATATCAAGAAATGGTCTAGATTGATATATTGCAGTGAAAGTTGATTGAAAGTAGTTTTTGTATTAAGACATATCGACAAAATAAAACCCGTTGATCCTAACGCATGCACTTATCATTCTGGAAACATGGAGATCTAAGTTATTCACTTGTACATACCGTACATTTGAGTAAAATTGAAAAAAATAATTTAAATCTTGTCCCGCTGTTTATACGTTAAAGGATGGTGGGGATTACGAACAGATGTGAAATGTGCGAATAATTTGTTAGCATGCGTAGCCGTGTAGACGAAGGACTTCGCGACTAACAACTCAATGGTTTCGCGTTCAAATCTCAAGTGCGCGAGAGTGTTGAGAGCTGTGCGGCAGTCTTTAAAAACCATATTTTGTAAATTTATTTGCAAATAAAAAATAAAAATAAACTAGTTGGTAAAAATTAAAAAATTTTAGAAAGGAAAAAGAAGGACAATGTAAAAGTGCTGGAAATGTCCGACCGCTTGCTTACGAGCACTATACTATTCGCTTTAAGCGTTTAAAATTATACGACTTAAATAAATTTTCAAAATTTAGTTACTCGTTTGTATGTGTGTCACACACTTGCTAATCTGAGCTGTACGCCGACTTGGTTAACCTCTACAATCAAGTCCTGTATTTTTAAATAATTCAGTGGATAATGAATGCGAAATAAATTAACGCTGACTTTTTATTACATATTGAAAATTACTTGCTATGTGACTATGTGAGGAAATGTTAAATTTCAACAACATTTTCAATTGCTTTCAACATATTCGGCAAATATCTTAAGTTCAACAGTATTAGTAACATAAAATACTTTGACTTACTTTTTTGATTCGCTTTCTTACCCGCTAGCTAAGGAGTATAATCGAGAAACAAAACTCCATATTATCTAGAAAGAAAAATATATCTGAAGGTTGTGTGAAAAATACGTAAACAAAACCAGCAGGTGGTGATTCCAACTCACATCGATCCTGCGTAGGAATGAAAAGTCCTCATTTCCTCGAAATTGTTTAGTACTATAATAGTAATTAATAATAACTTAGTTTGTCCAAAGCTACGTCTTTGTTCGCAAACAAGGCAGCCGCAAAATCTTTTTGAATGCCATATTGGTGAGCTGGTGTGCGTTACCTAGGAAGCTGTCATTCAGAAACTACGTTTCGTGGATAGCGGGGGTTTGTAAAATATCGAGAAATTGTATTAGCGAAATGCAAGGCCAGTGTATAGGCCATACGCAACCAAAATCAATTGAGGTCATAACTTTTTTCTGCCTTTAGTCACCAGAGATCAAATTAGTCACCCGTTTTGTCCTCTTTTTTCTTTAATGAAGCGCGAAAACACACTGCTCTTAACGAAAATTACTGTTTACGTCACATTTGCTCCGCTGGAGGTGCTTGGCATGCACTAATCATTTATAGTGGTATAATTAGGTAATGCTTTCTCATTCGAGGTCAACTTGAAATCTTCGAATAATTACACTTTAGTTGAATGTAAGCGTTTTTGGACTCATTTGTAGTGAATTCATGACCTACGTTAGGTATAGTCAACCGATCAGTCGGCTTACGGTTCTCTTTCTTGAACAAACTCGTTGCCGAATTTGTATTCTGGGTTGAGAGTTCTCGATAGCTCACGATACAACGAACGGAAAGCCCAACTCGATACGAAAACAATCGCGTACTATGAAGCCAAACTGCGATCATATCGTATCGGGAAATGTAAACCGGCCCTAGATCAATTAGCTTCAACTATACTAGTCCAGCTCATTAGTAAATGGTATGAAAGTGAACCTTATGTATATAACGTAAATCGAGTTATCGGTTATCGGGCTTAATTTTTTATGTTTTTAAGATTAAATTGATTGATACACTCTCACGCCAGTTAAACTAGTAGAACAAGGAGAAGTGGAAATTAAATCAGGCTTAGCGTTCTTTTATTTTATACTTTGCATCCGGTTCGATATAAATTCAAAACTAATGAGTAACGTCTTAATAACTCAATTAGTGGTTAATCAATTAAACAACATATAATTTTATTTTACTTTTTTTAAATACAAGTTTTTCAAATTGCTCAAGTTTTTTGCTGTTGTTGTTGTTGTTGTTGTTGTTGCTGCTGCTGCTGTTGTTTTTATAATTCTTCCTTTAAATTCTCCGCGATTCCTGAGGAAAAAATGAAAGGGAACGTTAATGTCATCGTTGTTGTGGTTATTGTTGTTGTTATTGTTGTTGTCCAATAAATACCTCTAAAATGTTTCTGAAATGTCAATGGATTTGATAAATTACATTAAACCCTGTTGCCGGAGTAACGACATTCTGCTCTGCACTGCAATGGCACTGTCTGCCTTTTTCCACTCTGTATACCCCGTCCGCCTTTTGTCCGTGCATGCAACCAAGTTAATGCTGATGTTTGCTCTTATTTACTACTAGTGGTGGCGGCATATAAACGAACTAAACGAGTAAAAAAAAAAAAAGAAAAAACAGATGAATGAGCACAAATACAACACTAGTGGCGGCTTAGGCGGCATTTAAGAGGACAACACAAAAGTTTATTGCATGCCATGACAATTTAACTTAAACTTAAAACTTAAGTAATGGTTATGTACTAATAAGAATAAAAGCAACAACAAATAAACAAGAATGAAATAATATGAAAAATACGAAGGGAGTGAGAAGCCGAAGAAATAAATAAGAGGGCGGAAGAGGGTTAATGGAAGAGTGAAGGGAAAAGGCAACGATAAGAAAGTTCAGTTTGCTTTGTAGCGAATCTTGGATGTGGACCTCCTTTGGTTGTAAAAAGCTTATGCAGAAGTTTTTTTTGTGACCCCGACTATTATTCTGAACCAAACTCATCGATAGCCCTATTAAAAATTTGAAATGGTGTTTACATGAATACCTGCTATAAATTATAAGTTGAAGTATAACGTACTATAGGAACATTTGAGGGTTTATCCAGTTCGCTTTTAATTAATAATAAAAGTTAGCTTTCCCCACTCCCAACTCTTGTTGCATCAAGCTAAGCAACAACAGACGAAATAAAGGACGAAAGATGTCTTAAAACATGAAGGCATTATCCCATCTTCGTAACACATTTCCGAGTTTTTAAGTGAAGCAGAGTGTACCTTGATCGCAGCTACGGTGAGCCCCCTTCGGTAAAGACATAACCGCGTTATGCGAATAAGTACCTCTCTAGCTTTTTTCCAACAGTAGCCGGGTTAAGCGATTAAAGGACATCCCCTGAGTAATTGATCATATTAAAAAAGAAAACCTTGCAAATTGTATCCAATTGAGTGTTTTGGCTGGGACACCACTATGTTTTCGCCATTGGTACCAAAATGAACACTGGTTCCTACAATTTACCTTGTGGTGAGCTTCGCATGGCCTCCCAGATATTTAACGCAATTTTGTTAAAATCTGGCGCCTTGAGCGCACTCCTCGTATAAGTACTTGTTGATAACACGCCGTAGGCTTCAATCAAGGCAACGAGGGAAGGTTTTACTCGGCAACGTCAGTAACTTGCAAAGTTAGCTACTCGACAAACAGTGTACCTAGAGAGCCCATTGCGTGTTCCACATATTGCGGAAGACGCGGTTTTCCGATCATTTTCTCTTCGTTATCATCGCAGCAGACTGCATGTCGCGTCCGGAAGTCTGTCTCCGCATCGCACTCAAAGTGTGAATGAAGGGTAAAAGAATAAATTTATTGTGCTTCTATACACGCAAAGAAGAGAAATGGCTTGCATCGAAATAAACATGCTGGCGTTTATGTAAGTGGCACAGTCAGTTCATTCGCTGAACTCTCAAGTCAACTTTCCGTAAATGTACATTTTCTTAGAGAATTTGTTTCTTACGTTCCTTGCTTAGCCAATTCAATTTATATGAGAGATAGCACATCGGACCTTTCTTAGGTTAGTGATTGTAGGTTGAAAAAAAAAGTCAGAAAACCCTATAAAAAAATAAGAACAAAAAAGTCGAAACAACTAAATATACATCCTCTACAGAGGGATCGGCTGACAGTTACAATTTTGGTAAAATACACGTGGAAATTTTTAGTGTATATATGTTGTAGTGTACGAGTAATTTATAAAGACCCCAGAGAGCAAAGATGATCTCAGTTAGGTTTGTGCTACCCTGTAAAGGTGTCCTTTACCCAATTTGAGTCACTTTGAATACCAATCTATGTACACGAACTTTCAACGGTTTTGCACAAAATATGAAGGTGATATCTTCATTTTTCCGAGTGGGAGACATTTCTCTAGCCTCAAGTAAGGACTATCTGTAAGAGCACATTTCTTAATTAAATAAAGTCTCGACCAATGAAATACAGTGCCGCGCACGAAGTGCTTGCTTACGGATTGCGACCAAGAACAGATGTTTAAACGTGCTTCATAAAGCTTATGGAATATGTGATGTGCTTCCATTATTTGTTGGTGGTTATAAAAATTTGTTGCTGTGTAATAAGTTAAGAGTGAAAGAAAATGAAACGAAATGAAACCTGGCAATCGAATGAATTCATATAATGCTTCTTCCCTATCGTGTAACATATTGTTGACTTGGCGGTAATGCTTTATTGCTGTTCAGTACCAACACTCACCCATACAAAGTCAACTGCATCAAGATACTTTATAATATTAAACGCAATGGAGAGGTTTTCTTTTTATTCTTATTATTATTACCTTACACTTTTTTGTTTTTATCCTTTTTTTTTTGATGCGTTTTGCCTCATCGTGTTGGCAAAGAAATCTCGAAATTGAACTCAAAAGGAAATTAAAAAAAAACAACAACAACAGAAGCATTATACAAGTTCTTATATCGAACGCAGACTGAGCATGCATGTTAGCTATTTATAAGATATATGCATGCATAAGTGTGTGTGTGTGTGTATGATGCCACGATTTCAAGGTAATCTTAGTTGACATAATTAAATTATTTTGTCATTGCTAGTGACATATGCAAGCGTACAACAATTAAATTGTCATTTAAAATGTTAATACCTGAGTTCGAGCTCTACTTTAGTTCAGTCAGTTCCTCAAGAACACCATCCCGCCATCTTTTGCTCGAAATCGAACACACACCTAAAATACCATACCATTCAACCAACCCCACTCGACTCGACCACAATCACCTTATGCTTATTTACCACTAGTTGCGGTAGTAACTCAGTCAGCTTTCGTCTTTAACATTCTGTTTGTTATGGAATGTATTACACACATATAAACAATAACACCATCGTTTAGAGAAGTGCAAAGCAGTAAACGCAGGCAATGATATAGCGCACAAGTTACAGTAGTAGTAGTGGTGGTAGTAGTTTTAATAGAAGTAGTAGCAATAGTGGTGGAAAGAGCATAAGCAGTTGAGAAAGAAAAACTGAACAAGACTATGAGATTAGTTTTAATGAAAAATGTAGTTAATGAATTATTGTGACATTTTGTGGAAAATTGCAAACCAACTGGGAGCTAATGAGCAAACAGGAACCAGAGAAAATAAAACAAAACAAAAAATAAATAAATAAAAAGGAAAACGTTAAACATAAAAACTAGTAAACTTACAATATGCTGTAATAAAGAGAATTAAAATAGTAAGAAAGAGATAAAGAAGAATTAAAAATTTAATTATTTGCACAAATAAAAGCATACCGTCATCGGCTAACTCGGCAGGATATCAATATATCAATTAAATTGATGGTTTTAATTAATTATAGAAAATTTATTTGCATTTAACAGACAGAGTTTTATGAGGAACTTAGAGATATTCAGTTACCCTATTTGCTTACCTATTGTAAGTATACTCTCCGACCGAAAATATGGTTTACATACGCATTGTTTGAAATCGTTATGGTCGTACTGATGATAAGCGATTTTTTATTCCTTTTTCCGAAAATATGGCTTACATTTTATAGATTTGCAAGACGTTATCCGTTAATAATAACTAAGTTTGCATTCCCTTCGATCCAATATATCGTAAGCAAATAAGAGAATTATATTTGGCTATGGACAAATTTTTTTTTGTACGCACTATGTTATAATAGAGAGATTTATGACTAATGAGTAAAATAAGTCCAAGTGTTTTGCTTTTGAAGGGACTTTAAACTCTACTGACCGATTTGGCTCATTATCAGTATCAACCTGTGCGCGACAATTTCGAATACTCAAGACATATTTGAAGCCGATCTTCGTTTTTGCGACAAGGAGAATATTTACCACTGGCAGGTCGAAAGAAAGATGAAAACAAACGGATATGCTTCAAACGATTTAAAATTTTTTGCTTATCGCCAGAGCTTCTTGCGAATGGTGGAAACCTTCTGACAAAATGAATATAAACCCGTCCATCGGCGGTGCGTACAAAAGTAGTTAGAGGTCCGCGAGAATTTCGTATAAAATTTGATACACATAGTTATTACTATAGCGAAAATTATTAGATTTCAACAGAATGATATCAAGAGTTCAATCCTTTAGCTCCTCAGTAAAAGTATTTAAAATAGTTTATAAATCTTAGTACTATCCGCATTTCGGTCAGCTATTAGTACGATGAAAAGGGTTGAATTCCAAAGAAGACGTTTTATCATGAATACAACAACGATAAGTAACTTACTTTTATACTTAAAGCTGCGATCGTATTATTTTTTCTTGTCTTTGAATCTGAGATCCTCCTCCTCCTACTCCCCCTTAGATGTTTTTAAGAGAAAATTCGCCTCATTGTTGAACACTTGAATTCGTCCGATAATGGCAATTGATGATTGCAATGGTTAATGATAACGAAAGATGATCCGTTGACCAGTCTTTAGTCCTTTCTAGGCACCTAATTTATACTAAAGTATGTATGTACCTTGGACTATGGCTTTTTGATTGCTGATGAATATAATCATACAAAAAAATATTAGGAGGTGCATTTACAATTTTTGCTAAAGCATTTGTTTTCTGCGTATTAACAGAGAGAACTAAATGCGTAGTGATACCATCAGAGTATTCAAAATAAGAACTAGTAAACTCGCGGCGAAGTTTCATGTTGCTGTTAGCAATAACAAGAGTAGCGCTGTTAGTTAGCAGCCCTTTCATTGCTTGCTGTTGCATTTTCATCAATTGTATGCGCAAAAATTCTATTGAACTGATACATTGTGTCAAGCACTGGCAAAGCTTAAGTATGTAGAATTCGGTGTAGCGAATAATCACGACGGTATAGGTGTAAGCGCAGCTTGCTTTCCACTTATCCTTTCATCAATGTACTTCATTCTCTCTGACATTACATCTTCGCACCGCTGTTATGCATCTAGAAGCATATAAAGTTTGCGCACTTGTACAGAATATTTGTTAAAACCGACCGTAGCTATGTTAAGAGCATCGCGCTGTAACGTTTTATCTGTTTTACATTTCGTTTGTTGCTTTTCTTTACACAATAATTGAGTGTCCTGCTAGTTTAACAAAACTTCGGCTCCGTTCCCCTTATATTGGCTTCAACTAGAATCTATGGTTCAGAAAATAATGACAATCAAATATAACGAATAAAAGTTTTGTAAACTGTAATTAATTACTAAAGGGGGCAACGGCCAGGTAAACAGCCATAAGGGATCACATATTTGTAACAACCCAACTGAGTTTTTAGATCATACAAATTGTATTGAATTATGATGTATTTCCAAGAATAAACAAGTAAAAGCGCTAAAGTTGCAACAGCAGATCCCTAAATACCTTGAACTACCCTACAGATATTCATGTAACGACTTTTCAAACATAGACTTTATATGGGAAGTAGTTGGAAAAGTGATCTGATTCGAACCATTCTCAATAGCATTTGTCCTTATGTCCAAACACGTCAGTTTACCAATGTGCATCAAAATATCTCAAATATCGCGGCCTTACAAGAAGGCAAGGTGGACAGATGAACAGACACACAGACAATCGATGTAATAAACGATGGATCTATCTCAAGTCTTTCTGGATGTTACATATGTCCGTGCAAATTTATTATGCCCTTTTATCACAAGTGCCACCATCTGCTATCTCTCCGTATATATTTTGTGTTCAAGCTACAGGTCACGGTTTTTGAGATATTTTGATGAAGTTTGGTAAGGTAACCTGTTTTGACACAAGGACGGATGCTCTTGAAAATGGTTCGGATCGATCCACTTTTTCGACTACTCCACACAAGGCGCCGTATTCTGAAAAGGCGTTATATGCGACAAAATTGCAATTTCTGAAATTTCTCAGCAAAAGTGGCTAAGTAATAGTATATCGGTATTTTAAATTGGTATGCAAACTTTGCACCGACTGACGCAATTTTTTGAAACCTCAGAATCACATCATTACAGTAATTTAAGATCACAAAAAATGAACTGTACCAAATTTGGATCATCTCGGCCTAATTTTGTATCCTACCCTGTACAAAGATTTCCACGAAAATTGATCCTTTCTAGGGCAGAAAAGTTTAGGTTTTAACGTGTTATGATGAAAATTGACCCATAATGAAAATATGATATGCAACTTAGCTGTGCTGAATTCCGAACACTTACCTCAATATCAAAACCTCTTGGGAACAGCCATTCTTACGAAAAGAAGTAAGCCTTTATTTGCAAAAAGGTCAGGTTATATTTTTTGTGTTCTGTGGCAAAACTAAGAATTGTGTTACACAATGCGCTGTAGTCGGCCTGGCCCGACTATAATGTTTCCATTTGTTTTTTTTTTTGCACAAAGTTAAAGTGTCTTCGAAGTTCTAGTAGAATGATCATAAGATGCAGTAGAAAGCTTAATATAATTAATGGGAATTTATGATATTTTTTTTCTCTATTAATAAAACTATATATTTGTAGAAAAGTGTTTTATAAATTTTCTCATCATAATTTGGCACAAAAGTTTTCATTGCATTTATCGTTAAGGTTCGTTCGTAATCGCAAATTCTCGAGTCGTGGGAGATGTGTTAAAAGTCACTTGAACTCGTTAATCAAAACAACTATGAATGCGCAAATACCTAAAGGAGGGCGAGAAGAAAGAGTGACGAGTGTTAGCAAATTCGAAGAGAGTTTACCTTTTACGCAGCTGTAGTGTTGTTATTATAATTGCAAATAAAATCAAAATGAGCGAAGTGAGCGAAAATGTGAAATTATTAGAATATGTGCGGATCATATAATCATTTTATGTATGTCGGGTTTAGTGGTAAGTGTTTGCATATTGAAATTGAATTTTAAGATTTTCTTTTTCATTTATAGACACACTTTTATTATTAATAAAAATAAAGAAAATTCTTTATTCCGCGCATAAAACAAAGTAAGAAATTTTAAACTTAGTAACAGAATTAACGTCAGTGCGCATCAAAAGGTTAATATATATTGTCGTGATGTACAAAATAAAGTGAATGAAATAGTTACACGAGTTTTAACCCCAAGGAGTCCTAATATTTTCTAGGCTATCTTATCTTATATAATTTCTGCATTACTACCTTAATCCGCGGAATAGATTGCTAAATAAATATTAATAGACGTTCCTGTTCTCATTTCCATCAAAGCTAATGCTCAGTATTTAAATAGGAATAAATCATTTTCGTTTCCTGTGTATATCTACAATAAAAACGACGAGGACGCAGATCTATGTGTTTATACTATGTATAAAAGTATGCATTAAACGCCGGAGTCAGAAGTTAATAGAAACACAATAATGGCAACATGAAATGAATGAAAAAACTTTAAAGAAGCAAACACAATCAAAGCAACATTCAACAGTCGACAGTTAACAATTGTATGGTAAAGTTATTGTTGTTGTTGTGTTTGCTGTGCTGCTTATGAAACCCACTTATCTAATTGTGATTCCGGGAACTGGTTTTCCTTGATACATATTTTGCACAACGCACACACATTCTGCTAATGCTCGCTTACTCGTTAACTTTGCTTTGGCTCACTAATACCAAAACTCATTAGAACTTAATCATAAGTTGTTGAAAAAAATAAGAACAGAAACACAAACAACAACGACGATATGTAGGATATGTATTTTTAAAACTTTTTAATAATCATTCCGTACATATATCCGATTGCCGGTTGAATTCTGGACACGTAAGTGAGTGAATGAATAAGTGAATGAAATCTCTGACATATGATTTACATCGTACATGATGGTTAGAACAGAATGTTACCTTCTCGATAATATACATACATGATTATGAGAAGTAGAAGTATAGTCTTATTAACGCGTATATCTTGCTTTACTAAACGTTGAAGTGTATTAATATTGATGTACTTTTTGACATAACTACAAAATAAAAAGAAGAAAACTGAAAAAAGTATAGGGAGTGGGTTTAGACTCATTTTGAAAAGACTTTCGAAAAAAATAATGTTCACAGACTGAGCTAACATCTTTGAACCGAGTCATGAAGTAGGGTATCAAGTATTTGGCCTTGATTTAGTAAAGCTTGCTGAATTTTCTTAATTGTTATATCACCTACGCAACGATAACGGTATGCTAGATCAAATTCTCCGGCATGCAACAATCATTCGTACACTTCAATGATGCCAAGAAGCGTAATATTTTTAATTAGTTAAGCAAGTTCCTTCGTCTAAGCGCCAATTGAAAGTTTAATATGATCCAACTAAATGTTGTCGCATATGTTCTCTTTTGATGGCATAAAAATTGAGAATGATTCTAATTATTAAAAACGTCAAAAAAATTTAAAAACAATGTACTCGTAAGACTCTAACTCGGCAAAACTCTCTTCTCCTCCTCAATCTCGGCCGTTTGTCCATTCGTTCGTCGTTCTTGTTGTTGTTTTATGTTTTTAAATTTCGCATGGGCGAAGAAATCAAATAAAAGGCTGAAGCTGCCCATGTGTGGTCTGATCAGCCTACGAACAATTTGGAAAGCCTTAAAAATCTATTCAGTGCCTTTGTCTAATCGTTATGGTCATATCGATCCCATTCCGTTCATTGTTAGTATTCGTACAGTTATAAAAAGCGCGATAGGTGCTTGGAACTTTGCAGAACTATTCTCACTTTATGGTTAGAAGTCACGTTTGAAATTGGCCATTGTGAGCGATGCAGTTTTCCAATTCAGAGAGCACTGAAAACACCGCAAAAACAAATTATTAAGCGCGCTCCATATTGGTTATGTCCGTCTGCCTGGCATGTGTTCTTGGCAAAAATCAAACTTGGAACTCGATACGTAAGTTCGTAGTTGTCGGCAACATAGTGAGTTGCAGGCGTGGCGGGACATATCATAAAAACGCCCATAACTGCAAAGAACAGGAAACAATATTGAAAAAGGTATATTTCGCAATATTTCATATAATGTGGTATAGAGCCATAATGATGACCGGGACTTGGTACGGGTCGGCCATGTTTTACGGGAGAACATTACAAATTTTATACCACTACTTGAAGGGTGTTTGAGCTTCCGTGCGATATGCGATGCATATATACAACGTTCTTATATATTTTTGTTTTCGGCTTTGAGTTTATTGCTAAAAGTTACAGTCATGAATAAGCTGCTTGTTTTTGTGCTTACATTTTTTTTTTTTTGGGTTGTTTTTTATATATTAATTCCAATTTTTATAAAGAGTTCAGAAAAAGAGAGAACGATATAACAAACAAAAGCAAAGTTATAATCTAACTTATGCAGAATTGTTACTAGCTACCGCACGTATACAGACACCGTCTAAAAACTCTTAATCCTCTAAGTGGAGATAACTTCAATTATTTCCAAATGCTAATCTGGACCAGTTCTAGGGCAAGCCGAAAAAGTTAGTCT
The DNA here is from genome assembly GCA_001077435.1 of Glossina morsitans morsitans. Taxonomy (NCBI): domain Eukaryota; kingdom Metazoa; phylum Arthropoda; class Insecta; order Diptera; family Glossinidae; genus Glossina; species Glossina morsitans. The sequence continues at coordinate 26,820 of CCAG010003123.1, forward strand.
AAAAAATATTGAGCCTAATCATTGTCTTAAAGTCTCTGGACATAAATTGAATAAACGAAACGAACCCGTTCGCTAACAATTTTGATATCGTCGGTTGGTCTTTAAATACATCGAATCGAGCAAGAGAGAAAGTCTCAGTAAATGAACGCTTGTAAATATGAGTTGTTTGAATGCAATGAATGAAAGTCAAGATTTTTTAGTCGATGATTTGAAGGCCACATTTTATGCATTTTTGTTGTTTCTTCGGCATCTACAATTAAAGTTCCTGTCCATGAGAGGATAAACGGAATTGAAAACTGAATGCACTGAAGGTCTGCGTAAGCCCAAGCAAATACATTCCGTACCTTATGAGGTTTACTTGCGGTTTAACAGATTACCAACAAAATATTTAATCATGCTTGCCTTCTAGTGTTAAACTTAAACTAATGTAAAACGGAAAGTCAAAATAATATTAAATATAACGCCTGAATATTCAAATCTGATAAACACATACACACTCCGCATATATATATGCATTAACATTATTAAAATTGAGAAGAAAGAAAAAATTCTTTATAATTTATTCAATTCAGTTCAGTCTAGCAAAACCATTTGGCCTTGATAAATGCTATATTGTAGATATGAATGTATGTATGTAGACAGATATTTCGTACGCTTAAAAAGACCAACATTTACATTGCAGTGCTTCTCAAACCAACATTTATTCCGTCGCTTTGTGGCTTCGAAACGTTTATTAGTGTTTATGATTGAAGAAATTTCTTGTCCGTGCGCATATATATATATATATATATATATATATTGTATATATGTATATGAATGTATGCATATATATGTATGCATAGATCCAATAAAATCTCGGTTGCCTAACATGTTCCATTCCAACAATGCAATGGTTGTCTCTGTCGAAAGATATGTACACAAATATATATATATATATATATATGTATATATTTATATATATATATCCAATAGATACTTTAACTTTCTAAGTAATTCTCTGGTTTTGGCATTTATGTGCATTATATTTGTTTGAGGTTTTCTTTCCTTTCTCAATGTTGATGTTCTTTGGCAATCTTTCAAATGAATGCTGTTTGCCAATAATGATGATAACGATGATTAATCAATTTCAATGAGTGTAGATTTGTGTACACATTTTTTTTTTTTTTTCTATTTTATTTAGCTTTTATCACAACTGACCCAGTATGTTAATCATATAGAAACCAACGGTTATATGTGTAAAATAAGAAAAAAATTTTCCAAATCTGTGCTGTATCTCACTACCATGCGGTGAAGTCCCACATTTGCCAAAGTATCTATGAATATAATTACTTTTTTATTATACTCTATAATCTTTTTTGATAAAGAGAAGCAGAAAATTTCTTTTTTCATTTTTTTTTTTTTCAGAAGTTGATTCAATTTTATCAAGATGTTGGTCATTAAATCCGTGTTTCTTTTTTTCTTTTCTAACCAAAATAAACTTTATATAGCACAGTAGATAAGTAAATTTTTGATAAATTTCCAGGCTAATCACTTAAGTGTAGTAACACGAGTATCATAAAAGTCATCGTTGCTTAGGTGTATTGAAGATTATTTTGCAATCTCTAAAAGAGTGAAATCAAAGATTGTAAAACCCTTACATGCCTTCAAAGGTTTGCAAAATTATCTTTTTTACATATAGCGATCGGCGCTCATAAATTTTAATTTTGTACTTAAGATCGTAAGAGAATGTTTTGGTAAGTAATTGTGGATGGATAGAAACAGTCGTTCTTCTCTGCCTGGCCGGGTGGATGATAATTGCTTTTAACGGTAACGAAAGATGCTATAAGATGACTCAAATGATTAGTCTGAGGTATGAGCCTGTACAGCCCACAATGAACTCAGGGCTTCTCACCCCAACAATGACCTCACCGTGAGATATAATGGAACCACGGATTTTTTTGGGGATTGCTCACTGCGACTGCTTTGCAAAACTGTTGGCAACTTTGACAACAGAATATTAATCTTGACCCACGTACCTTTAGGTGATTTTCACTGAACCAACAAAAGCCCGATATTCCCAAACAAATTATTAATAATTAACAATATATAAAATATATTGATAAGAATAAGCGAAGCTTCTAACTTACCTTAGGCGCAGAGATTCGTTCTTTTTCGATGAATTCACGTTTTTGTTATCTGTTACCTATGGAAGATTTCGGGCAAATTCTTTGAACTGCATATCAGCTAGTAGTTTAACGTAGTTTTTGCTCAAGAAATTAAGCTTTGTATTTCCGCCATTTGCTTGACTTTCAGTTAGTGCTTTCCAAAAGTTTTTTCTTTTTATTTTTGTCCCAAATTATATGTGGATGCGTTAAGTTTGCGAAATTTTAACTGATGCGTAAAATGACTTTTAATATATCAATCGACCCAGAATCATCTTCTAAGTCGATTTCATCCTGTCGGTCCGCCCATCCGTCGGTCTGATGTCCTTCCACGTAACTATACGTTAAACCAAAACATCGAAATTTTTCAGATATTTTGATGAAATTTGCTATCTGGACGGTGCTTTGGTTCAAACTAGAACCCCATTGCAAATGTCGTGGATCGCATCATTTGCAAGATCATTCCTCATACAACGTCTTATTTCGGAAAACTCTTTATGTTGATAATGTATTGACAAACTTGCCTGCGTAGTAGTATTCGACGTCACAAGTTGATGTTAAAAAATTGGTATCATGCAGGCCGACTTTTTAACCGGCCGTCCAAGGAAAGTTAGTCTTTATATGGGAAGTAATGCTATTTTCTCTTATACTTTATAGCGAACATTAGTTGGTAATGGCTACTTGGCGTGTACACTTGGACCAATTAGGTTTCTTGTTTGGACTTCACACCATGTCGGGTTTTTGAAGTAAATATGTAAACTTTTCTAAGGCAACAAAGTCTTATGTTTAGTACTTTATGCCCCCCTGCGTAAGAGGGATTCTATGAAAATCGTATGGGTGCTTCCATACATGGAAACAAAGGATAACTTTTAAGTTTTTTCCATGAAGACAATCGAACAATACATGCAACAGCCGGTGTGCAATGGGCTCCTTTGTTCGACAATGAAATATTTCTACCTGCTCTTATTTGTAGGTCGAGTGTCGTATATAACGCGCGGAATGTCATTCTTTGGGACAGTAGAGATAAAGCTAAGTTTAAACTTTGTTCATATTTGTCGTGTCGGTTGGCTGACCAAATCTTCTTCGAGCATTGAAATTTTTAATGACTCTACTAAATACTTTTGCTAAAGTTCACATTTATATCTGGTCAAGGCTCTGAGCTTCTGTATGTACACATCATTATCATTATCATTTGTACGATCGACGTGTCACGTACTGTTTAAAAAACATCAAATCATTCTGTGGAAGTTTAGTGTGAGTTTTATCTTTTTTATACATTTGAAGATTACTTATCAGCGAAATTTTTTACAAATTAAAGTTAAACTTAACTACTGAATGCTTATTGAAACCAATGATGAGTAAGCAATGCACAGAATTCATGGAGCTAAACGCAAAACATTTCATTTAATTTCCCGAGAAGTGATTTGAAAATTTTGGTATAAAAAACGTTCCTTAAACGCACACATACACACATACGTACGCAAAACTTTTCACATGTAGTACTCAAGCTTGGCTCAGAAAGGATTACCGTTGAACGTAGAGGGGGTCTTAATGTAGTGAAAGACCAACGCTGATTTATATAAAAAAAAGAAGCAGAGAGACACACACAATCACATACAGTTATATATTTATTTATTTATTAACAGGACTAAGAATACTTATTTTGCCGCACTCTTGAATGTCGCGCAGCACTCACACACAATATTCCTGAAGGTATAACGGCTTACATTGTCTTTCATTTTCTTTTCAAAAAGAAAATCCTTATTTGCGTTGAAAGGTTTATAACAAAACCAAATCTGTTGGCTTGTGCAGGTCTTTAACTTTAAATTATTAACCAATTTTTCCCTCCTGTTACATAAATTTAATCACTTCATATTAATTCAGCGGAAACGCTTAAAAAAGTATGTTTGCTTTTAACCGTATTCCGTTTCATTGCAACAAAGTAAATTAACCGAAAAACCACATTTGTATTGAAACAGTTTCTCTTTTTTTTATGTTTATCGCAACAGGATGAACATCTACTAACTTAAACTTTCCGTTTGTTATAATTCTAATAAAAAGAGGTTTACATAAATCATCAATTTGTGAAATGCTACATTAAGGACAGCTTCGCTTTATATCTACTCATCCACCTGACCTTACCTAGCATGAGTATTGGCTCAGACGCATGCAGATTTAGTAGGGTTTTCAGAAACTTGATTCACTTCAAAAGTGAAGCTAAAACATCTGGAAGGAATCAAAGATCTAAGGAAATATAAGCCGAGGCTCTATAAAGTTATATTTTTCAATAAGGCCGATAAATATTCAGTTTGTGATGGTTGGCAACTCTTTTGCAACTTGTTGACGTTTCGTGCTGCCAGGATCGCATTTAAGTAGACCAAAAGTATATTTGTATCGTTTCTATGGATTTGAAGAAAAAGTTTCTTCGTATTACACGGCTATTTGCGAGTTGATCATGCCCACTTTTTGATTGAGCTTTCAAACGCCTCCGCTACACATTTGCCAAAAAGTGGAATGTCAATGGAATGTAAGTTGCATTTCATTTTACGCTATACGACCGGTAGAGCAACGGACGGACACATTAATTTACCCCAGTATTTTCTCTGTATTCTTTCCTGATGCTTATCAGCGATAGAAAGGCAAACCTGTTATAAAAATATCTTCCGATTGCAAGTAGACATGCAATGTTGGGTATTCAGTGTTCGCTTTAAGTTCATACAGTTTTCTTACGTGTTTTAATTATTGAATTACCATAAATTGCAATCATTATTACCGCAATATGTATAATATTTATACGGCAATTTACATATGAAACAAGTTGTCGGTAACACTCAATCGCTTCTGTGTGATCAATTGTTTTTGTAAATAATTGTGAATGTATCTCTACCTACAAGTACATGTATGAATGGCATATGCATATAAAGGGAATTAGTTTTCGTGCAAATGAGTTCAGCTAACTTAAGTTTAATTGCTGTAATGGCGAATATAATAACATTGTAATGCATAAGTAAGATGAAAGTATGTTTCATAGATCGCTTGGCTGAGAGACTCCATTCAATCTTGATACGGCTGAAGTCTGAAATTTCGGCTTTATCTATCTATGTAGAGTAGTTCGGTAATTCGTTAGTTTGTAAGGAGAAGTACAACGCGATTTCTTGTCATTTACGGTAAATATATTTTATTCCAATGCCACTTTACTTACTTAATAAATCGGAAAGAAATAAATACAGATATATTCCGATTTTAACAAGTTGAACTTTTGATGAGATCAAATAATTCTTCCAAAGATAGAAAAGACGGTTTACTTCGAAAATTAGTGATGCCATGCATTCACTAAAATCGCAAACAGTTTTTCTAACATAAGATAAAGTAATGAAAACTTTAAAGGACAAGTTCGTCTTAATTTTTCTAAAATCAATAATCATTTGCGCAAAAATATTCTGAAAATTTTGTGAAAAGATTTGATAACTAAAGTCGATTCGTAGTTCAATTAAATACAAGTGTCATCTCACATGGACATGATCAACTGCATCAAATATCGAATAAACTTAAACCTAAAGAAATCGCGCACTCCCTACACTTTCACTTTGAATCTAAATGCGTATTAAATAAAATTTGGGTTGCAAACATAGGTAAAATTAAATTAAGTAGACACTGTTCGCTTTTCAAAGTAACATAAGGTTTACGCTGGACCTTCGCGGTAGTGCTCAGGTAGCGTTGTTTCCTCGGTCCAACTCGCAGTCTGAAAGGTGCCTTATCGAATACGAGATTATTCAGAACAAGAAAGTGGAAAGCAGCGTCTGGAGTGGTGGCGCTAATTGATACTGTGCAGAATGAAAGCCAAGCGGCACGGCAGTTGCATTTAAGCCGTTGTGCTGTTCGATATGTATATCAACGATATCAACGGCCGAAAACGTGTTGCACCGCGTGCTCACCGTTTACTTGTCACACTACATCACTACTAAATCGCCGGTTGACTGTTGTTCAACTCGGGCAGAAGCTCCAGGAAGCTGGATAGGAGTGGAAGTCAGTTGGTGGAAGAAGACTAGCTGAAGGTGGCCTGACAATGCACTGACCAGCAACTTGCCCGAAATTGACCCCTGACCACCGACAAGTTCGAATTCACTTCACTAGACAACACGCGAATTGGACTATGAGTTACTGGAAGGTGGTAGTACTCTAACGAGTGCAGGTTTTTTTTCATGGCGACGACGGAGGGGAAAGAGTCTACCGAAAAGCAGGCGAGCGTTTCACTCCATCTCTTTGTGGGTGGGCGATTTCTTTGTCCTCGTGGGTAGAAGTAAGGTAAAAACATTACAGTCGGGCAAGAACGTTATTAAATGCCCTACACCATTTGGACTAATATAATGCTTTATTTATTTTCTTGAAAGAATTCCAAAATTTGTACCAGAATTCCAAAGATTATTTATATAAAATTTGTAGTTTTCCATTATTTTGAAAATTACAAAATTTTGATGCATTTTGTTGGTGTTATCTACATATCATATCGGTTCGTCGATAGGGACGGCATCTAAGTGTCATCCTACGAACTTATTCGATGATGTGTTCGCTTATTTCCATGTTTAGGCACACTGTTCATGAAAGCTCTTATATCGAAAGGGGGTAAAAACGGGAACTAAGAGGCCTAAGTCTTACAAAATTTAATATTTTTGTCAAAGTTCACCTATTTTCGACATAAAATACTAAAATGCGAAAAGCGTGTGAACACAAATTAAAGTTTGACTTATGAACACACTCACCAAATCCCTTAACAGAGCTCTGTTAAATAGTTAGGGTCAAGATAGGGTTTGTTTTTGAAGCTTACTTCATCCTCATTAGGAAACGTAAGATATTTTTGTGAACACTTCGTAAATCTATATACAAGTACCTTTCGAATACGCTATAGAAATTCTAACTTTTCTTTCCGGAACTATTTCTACGAATTTTTTGAAATTTTTTCATTAAGAGTTCATAGTTTATTGGGGTAAACCATTGCTTCACCATAACCTTAATGTAAAAAGTCCAAAGTTGTTATACATATATCGCATGATCTTTGCGGCCAGGTTGCGTAGACAATTTTGGAGATTGCAGGATGACATATTCTCTCAATAAATTGATTGTGTGCCGAAATGAATGGCATGCTACGCTACTTTGCAGAAACAACACATCGAACAACAAATCGAAATAAACAAAAACTAGTAACCATGTTCCCACATTGAGAACAACTGCAATGCCATTTCCATGTGTCAAAATGAACTTTTCAGTCACCAACAAACCACATCCAAAAGTCACTTTTGCGCACGTAAAGGCAGGCCCCATGCAAGTGGTTGAGGTAAAAATTATTTTCAATCTTTCGGTTCAGGTAACGATTTGAAGCAAAAGGATATTTAAAGAAACTTTCTTTTTACCTATCGCTAAATTACTAGACATCAGAATAATATGAGGTTCCAAAGCCGTTTGGCGAAGTTCCTTCATGAGTAGCTTCATCCTTGACCGACGCTTATGAAATCGAGTAATGGATAAGAAAAGCATAAAAGCTTTTTAAAACTCCTTAAAGCTAAAGCTGCTTGCCTCCAAATTGTATTGCATTTGTCCGAAAATATCATTTGCATATTTTTTTTTTACGCGAAAATATGGTATAAATTTAGAATTTTTTTAGTTAATTAGCTAATTATAATTAATCAGAAGAATTTGCATAGAAAATGCTCATTTAATGAGAAATGAAAATGAAATGAGTTCAATGTTTCGGAGTAGAGTAGAGGGAGTAATAATTAAAAAAAAAAAAAAAAAATAGCTCACGATTATCATGTATTAGCCTCAAGGTTTTCTCGTTTTGTTTACTCCAACCTAAAAGATTTCATTTTGAAAACTTTGTTCACTACACTCAAGCTACAAATATATGAAATTAATTCGCTTGATTTTTAATGAAAATGTTTTCGTTTTTTTGTTTGTTTTTTTGGGAGAAATCCAAGAAGATAAAATTTTTGCTCTCATGTACAAATTATAGATTATTCTCATATAATGATTCAATTGCTTGTGATTTCACATAATTTTGATATTTAATTATATATATTCATAATTCCATGGAAAGCTGATGTGAGTTTCGTTCATTAATCACGTTTTCAAACTGCGAATATCGTTGACTGCTTCCTAAATAACATGAACGCCCATAGCGTGTGCTGTAGAGAATTGAAAGTGAAATCTAAGAAGAAAAATTTTAACTTAAACTAAAACTAAAACTAAAATTTAATAATTAACAACAACAACAGCAACTACAGTAACTCCAGCAACAACTGCTTGTTGTTATACTTTTTGGTGAGAGTTAATTAATATTTGCTTATACATATGTACCTATTTTGACCCGAGGCTAATAACGACAGTGAGACAATTAAACAAACAAATGCTGACAGTGTAGTTATAGTAACGAATGCTTGGAGAAACGACTGAATGGCGGTAAAATGAAGCAAATATATAAAAAAATTGAAAAAAGCTGCTAAAAGTCAAACAAAGTCACAAATTTAAACACAAATATACACATACATGCATACTTACACAAGTACGTATGCACACACACACACACACACACTATGTATATAAAATGTGTGCGTATATACGTATATGAAATTTCTAAACTTGATATATAAATAATAGCAACAACTATTGTACAACTATTTTAAGAGCTACAACTTCAAAATTGTTTTAAAATAGTATAGGGGGGTGTGGGGTGTACTAAGCGCAACAAATATATATAAGAGTAGAAGTTAGTTATAGTAGAGTCAGAAAAGAAAAATGAAATGAGAAAAACCACAAAGTTTTCACTTTTTACCTGTGGCTTTTCTAAGCAACCACACAAACATACGTTCACAGGAGTAGTACTTGCAAACAAACAAAGATTAACTATTCGATATCAACTGGTGTGTGGAGTGAATTTTCAAAGTTTTCTTTTCTCTTTTTTTTTTATTTTTCTCTATCAGTATGAATTTTTCACATAACTGTATTGAGTTTATGAAATATAGTAGAAAAAAAAAGAGAAAAAAACAGATTACAGTAGTTTATTAATATCTTACACAAAAACGCACACACACACACACACACACATACTTGCTATTTGATATAGAAAATTTAATAAAGTGTACGTTAAAGAAACTTGATCAGAAACCTGATAATAAACAACAGCAACTGTAACAGCAACAGCAACAGCAACAGCAACAGTAACAACAATAACAACAAGAACAAAAGAAAGTGTTAAGTTAATATCTGACATATATCTGAGACGGAATGGGTTAAGACAATAGCAAAAGTGTAAATAACTGTAATTATTTTTGCTTCCGGTTATGCATTCAAATCACTGACGATTGAAGCCGATATTAAAATTAAACATTCGTACAAATATAAATCAGTGAAATTTCATTATAGGTTGCGTTATACTTGTCTTTTTCTTCTTCTTATTTTCTTGCTTTATACCACTCCCTTTTGCATACGCAAGCATTAAATTTATCTTTCCGTTGGCAACATCCGGTGAAGATGCTTCAGATATTTTTTAAATTCTATATATCCAGTGCAAAAGCATGCATTGATTTGATCAGACCTATCTATTATTAGAGAGTTGCCAGAATTACGAGTATTTAAAAGAAAAGTTGAGTTAAGCTCGAGATAAATGGCCAAGGAAGTATGGAAAATCCTAAGGAACACCTAAGGAAAGCACACGCAAGCTGATATACGGGTGCCAAGAGTATCGCACTTAAATCGAGACAAGACCTTCAATCAACTAAGACTGCTTAACTTAGAGGATAACCTCAATCAGCCACAAGCGCAGGGGGTAAGAAAGTGATGTGCATAAAACAAGCGAAAATCTTAGACTAGCCGCCAACATATGTTTATCATCGATCGGGTACAGCCTGAAAGATAGGCATGGGATTATGGGTAAGTTGACACTTAAAAATAAAAAGAATATGTATAGGTTACGCAAGCCCTGCTATAAATATACACATCAACGGCATAATGAAATTAGATCGTCATCATATCAAAGAAGCGAATAAGCAATCAAAATCGTAACATATCGCAATTAGAAAATTATTAGGAAAATATTCTAATACTTAGCATAAATTTTCAAATCTTGCACGCAACACACAAATGTTTGATTGATTTAATTGTGTTAGCTGTACGCTCCGTTTGCATTAAGAAGTTTTTGACGAAACCGTTGAAAGGACATTTTAATCGGGCAAGGCCGACTATTAGATCCCCTACATAATATCGCCTAGTACAATTATTCAAAATTAATCGAGCGAAAAATTATTACTCAGCGCTTTTAGTTGAGAAATTTTGAAAATTATGAAAAGACGACAAAGTGTACCGACCCGAACCATTTTCGATACCATTCGTTCTTGCGTCAAAGTGGGAAAAAGAAAGGAATAGTAAACAGGAATGGCCACAGCCTGGTGGGTTCGTGCCTAATCGTCGGTTGTTCTGCCTTTACATTCATTCCAGCTACGATCATCCGCGGTCTGCCGCATTGACATTTGAACCGACGAGTAAACTGTTTTCATGAAGGGAGAAAAAGTGAAGGATGAGTTTTTAATTAATGCCCTTAATATCTTTAACAGAGTAAATACATTGCTACGAGTGAGAATTCGGAGAAAGTACCATTTTTTCTTTATAGGCAATATCGAGTTTCCGTTGTTCAATTATGCGAAATAAAAATTTTGCAATGGAGTTAATATTAAGGTTAGTTTCCGATCTGGACGGAAACTTCTGTTCGACGTAAATAGCTTGAAATTGATGTAAATAAAACGCAATTTTGTATTTTCCTAATGGAGACGAAAATATCTGTTCCTAGTTCGGAATAGTGCTAGATAGACTAGAAAAGCGCTTACCCAAGTAATGTAAGCAAAAACCATTGAAGCCGGTAAAGCCGGCCACTGAGTAGTCTACACCGCTTGGTCAAAATAGTTTTCCACTTAATATATGTAATCGACATATCTTGGAAACTCTTACACGGATTAGACTCGCAAGAAGTAGATCCATGCGGTGAAAATTTATTGAAGCTAACGTTTATCTCAACTTAATATAGTGTTCACCAATTTTCAAACTAAAATACGAAAAATGACTCTTTTCGCCCTACAAAGCCATACTAGTGTTTCGTGAAAAGGTTTATATGGGAGAGAGCTCAAGACTTGGCTCAGACGACTCAAATTTTTCAAATCCTTCTAGTTCGCCTAAATACTATTACACGGTTTCAGAGTGGTGAGATCAAACCTACTTGCAAGAGGCTTCGCGCTTAGGCCATAAATATTACCGAACCACGTAGTGTAGAGTACACGAGATGTGTTTACAAAAAAGTGAGCTTTCAAATTTCGTTGGCTATGTATTTTCGATTTCCGAGTTATTTATTTTGTCCCCATTATATGATGACATTATCACTCATTTTCAGCTTGTTTTTGATAGATATATAGGTTACACTTGTTTTGCTGCGCTTGACCATTTTTTGCTGTCGAAAAAATGGCTTAAAGAGTCGTAAAATAAGGGACGCCAACTCTTTTCAAATCTTGACTGTGGCATTCGGCGAATCGACTTTGAGCAAAAAATATGTTTGTAAGTGCTACAAGTTCTTCATAGAAGGCCGAGAAAATTTTAACGACGTTGAAGCAGTAAAGAAAAGTCTTATCGATTTACTGTTAGAGAAGTTGGCGACGTCGACGGCATATCTGTTGGCTCAGGTCATTCAGTTTTTTCAGATGTATTGGGCATGAAATGTGCACCACGACAATGCTCTAGCTCACACCGCTGTAACCGTGCCCCAATCACCCTAAAAGGAGAAAGTTTTTCTACGATTAACGAGATAAAGACCGCATAGGTATAGAGATTCCAATTACCTTGAGATTTATTTAGCGCGTTATTATGTTGGATGTGCGTTACTGTGGTTTGTAAACTTTGCACTTTTTCTCTAAAGCTTGCTGCTAAAAGCCTTTAATTTAGGCATTTAGTAGTATTTAAAAAATGCTTTTACTGAAGTTAAATAACGTGTCTACGTGCTTAATACCCTAACATTATCTTTAACTGTTAAATCGATTATGGATAATTTTCATTTTTTGGCGTTTTGTTTTTGTTTTTTTTTTTGCTGCCAGTGACTACATATAATTACAAATTATTAAGATGTCTGGATACTTTTTTTATGGAAAGTGGAAGTATTTATAAAATCTTGACTTGCAAAGAACTTAGTAACTTAAGCCGTGTATTGTGGAGGTTATATATTGAACTTAAGAGTTAAGCGAACATTAGAGAGATTTATAGTGGGCCGAACTTCTCAAAATCGATCGGAGGCGAAGAGAAACAAGCGCATTTGAATTTAGCTGTCCGTGCAGCTCGATATCAGAATGTGTTACCGCTGACTTTGAAATACTTCGATACTTCCTTCAATACGTTTAGAAAGAAAATGAACATATATTTAGTCGCGTCAATTTCTCTTTTTGCTGACAAGAAACAATTACTAGGGAATGTAATGTATTTACATGTTTTGCACAATTCTGTCAAAATGCACAACCAAACCCAAAAACCATCAAAACGTTCATTCAACTATTCATATATACATTTGGTCCAAATAAAAACAGCTTAAACGCTATTCAACTGTGTAGAAGTCTTGGCTTCTAGTTACAGCGTGCGACCATACTCATTGGCGTAAGTCGCACGTAATCTTTGCTCTGAATAATACTTTATTGAACGTAAGTTGACACCTGATTGCATCACATTGCAGGATAGCAATGTGAAAGTCAGGCGATCAATGCAATTAGAGTAAGGAAGAAATAGTTTTAGGCTATCAAAAGATGTAGAATAAATAACAGCGACTCTGAAGTTGAAGTCAATTGGGTCGAATAAAATAAACATTCATTATTTTGAATACATGAATATGTGGCCCTCTTTTTCGACAAAACCAAGATCTCTGCAAACGAGCGCCTTTAACGCACTGCAGGATCTTGCTGCTGCACATCTACTTTTCTTTTTAACAAAAAGTGTTCGAAAAAATCGTATCTTTTTTCGACACCAGTATAAGCAAAGTGATTACGTCAGTAGTCCTTATGTTACAACCTGTCTTGTGCGTGATAATCACGTACCTTGCACGTTAATGTGTGGCTTTATAGCTATAATAGTAATAATAAAAGAAACATAAAACAATTAGTGGATTAAAGATTTCTGAAATTTTAATGACTATCCCATGTAAGCCATTTAGCCCCTAATAAGTGCAATGTAAAACGCTTTCTGTAAATCTTACACATGCGAGGTGTAAGATGTCGTCCTTTTCAGTGCCTTTCAGCGTTTTGTAAATAGAAAAGGAAGTAAATACATTACAGTGAAGTACGGCTCACCATTCATTACTCTGCACCTCCGCCTCGAACCATTTTCAGCGTTAGTCCCTTGGGAAAAACGCGCCAGTGTACCAAGCTTCGTCAAAATATCTCAAAAATTACTGGCTGAAAAATGTACAAACGGACAGACAAACTCAGAACGATTCAGAAAGTGATTGCTATAACAGGTGGTAGGCGTTTCTTAAGTCCTTCTGAGTCCTGAAGGGTTCCTATGAATTCCAGGTTTAATTACAGACGCCTAGCAAAAAGAACAACATTAATAGCCAGCTGATCTATTAAAAGTAACTCCACCTATTTTTGCATATGATTCCAAATTCCAAAACAAGCTAATAGAAAGTAAACATTTTTGATTGGCATAAAATATGGAATCATTGTAGGGTATCTGTCACTCTATCGCCTCTTGTTGAAGAAATTTCCTGGTGCGCCGAAGCTAGACAATAATCTTATGGATATATTCGAGGAAACTACATAACCTCTCTCTGATAAGAAAACATAATTTTAATCCTTTTGGATCCAATTCCCATTGGATATTAAAAATTAGATGAACAGTTCACTTAAAATTTTCAGTTCCACTATTTATTACTAACAGGGTTCACCGAATTATTTTTCGCCTAAAAGAAATTTCTGGGAGAAGCTTTTCCCGGAACCCATTAAAAATTTACAAACGGTTCACCAAAGAACACTTACCTTGTAGAGGATATATAATATTCGTTTAAAACTCTAATAATTCGATTTCGTTGGTCTTTCTTCTTCTTTAATTTGTTACTTAGAAAATTTATGATCATTGAAAAATTTTATATAAATAAATTTCGTTTCGCCAAAGAGAAGAGTGTAAAGAAGAAAAGAAAAAAAAAAAAACGCACATTTAATGGAAACATTTGCATGCTCAGGCTATAATTCTTCATTTATATATAATATAGAATTTTTTCACCCTTTTATTAAATACGAAATGATTTCTATAGATATATAAAGACCGAAAAAAAAAGAATGAAAATATTTAACGTATATGCGTAAGCGTTGAAACTTTTATAGGGAGTATATGTCTGGCTTCGTTGATTTGTCTTCGACTGTCTGCTGAATTATTTAAAGCTTACGCTTAAGTGAGAAATGATGGGTTTAAAAGTTATGAATAAGAAGAATAAGAAAACACATTTATAGTTATGCGGAGTAATTCTGAAACTAACTCACATGTGAATGAAAAAATGGATGAATGGACGAATGTCTGCATAATTTGGGTTATGAAAGTCAATATTTTAAATAAATATTAAAAAAAAAAATTAAGCAAATTTTAATAACAAGTGAAATTTTTAAACGAAATTTCGATAAAGAGAATAAGTCATGCATTCCGACAAAGAGGAAAATCATTCGTAAACATGTTTTAAACTTTGAATTATGTTCGTTCAGCTATCTATGTTATGTTCATTAAGTAGTAACAAAGAAGAAGACGACCTTAATAAATATTTATTTATGCGTTGCATTTGAACTAACGTAACGTAATGGCATTCTAACTTTATCAGCCATTTATTATACCTTTAACTACTAAGCATCACAACTACTGCAGTGCATGCATTTATAGCTGTAGGGCCCTTACAATAATTATCGAAATTGTGCTAATTGCTGTAATTTAATAAAAATAATAAATTTTACAATTAAAAAACTTTTATATACTTTTAAAAATTTTATAAAGTGTAATAAATTTGTTTTTTCATATCAATTTTTTGCAAAACTTTATTTACGAATCTTTTACACCCCGTATCACTTGTGGTACAAGAGTATATTAAGTTTGTGCGGGCCTGTGTAACACACAGAATGGCTTAAGCTAGACCCATATTTTATTATACTGATCGATATTATCTCCAAACCCTTCTGCATTTCTGTTCGTCTGTCTGTCTGTCCATGTGAAATCTGTCTGTGTAAATTTGTTTTCAATTTTTTCGATGAAATTTGGAACGTTATGGAGAATGGTTTAGATTTAGATTTGTCGGCAAAAATCGCCGTGTAATAGTATTTCGTCGGTCTAGATTAGTACGAGCACTCCAATTTGGCTGAGGAATTTTTTGAATCTTCTCTCCTATAATCGATTCTACGAGAATGGAATTTTTATATGGTAAAATCGTCTAAGTTTCAGTATTTCATGGTGAAAACATACATAAGTATTCTCAGTAAATGTAAACCCTTATATGCCAACAAGGTCTGATTTTTAGTACTTTATAACTAAAATTTTTTTAGTTTTGACATTTTCACTCCATGTAAGATTTCTCATGGATAGTAAGCTCTTCAAAAACAGGTTTAATTTTTAATGTTTTATGATGGAAATTTGTCCGTAGTAGCAAACTAAGCAGACAAGCTAACAATAGGGAATTTGAATCACTTAGGTCTATTTTTTAGACCCTAATGGCCTTTATATTAAGAGAAAGGGTGACTCCTAGTTTTCTATGACAGAAACTGGAAAATAATAAAATTTCTAGGAAGTATATTAAGTTTGCAATGTCACATGATATTTTGGTCCAATATGTGGGCATTCATGAAAAGTATGTGTAACTTTTGATGTATTATCACGAAAGTGAGCGAATTGTATTAGGGGAGTTGGCGTAGGGCAGTTAACAGTTGGCGTTGCCCCACTATAATGTTCTTGCTTGTTTTATTATTATATAAATTTATTATTGCTTTGTTGTGCATGATTATGATATAACTTTAAAAGACTGTAGAAGACGTAAACGAAGCCTAGCAGTGTCGCCGTTTAGATAGCCTTTATTCGGTTCGTCATGTTATCGTATTACTCCATCATAGAGGCTAGAACTGCCGTAGCTATGATATCTTATCGCTTATTTGGAGCTTTTCAAAGCCTTTTTGATGATCCTAATAATAACTCGGCAAAACGTGATCCTTTTCCGGGACTTCTGGCGAAATCTTACTTGAGGTGCCTATGCCTTCTTGTCTTTAGAGCTGGAGAGGGGTGGAGCACATAGCTACGGGACTCACTCCCATTCCCAAACGTCGTATAAAATTTTTTTCTCCTTGCCTTTTGACATTTGGTCCAGTAATGGCTACAAGTTTTTGCAAATGTGCCTAGGAAAGTGAATGTGTTCTATCCGAGAACAGCTGCCGTTCGATCGTTTTTCTTCTCTTTCTTTCTTTTCACGGAACAATGTAAAGGAGATGCCTAAAGATTCAACATTACTGTAGAATATAAAAGAAGTCGTCATCAGCCTCCCTAGGCTGGGTTGTCGAAAATGTCGGAGTTGAATGTGTTTATTTATGTATTTGTTTATTTAATCCATCTATCTTTCAGGCTAAAAGTATAATTTTTTAAGCTGTCAATAATTAAAATAACGCGTTATTAATCACACAACATAAATCAGTATAAATGATATATATTTTTAATGGCACTAACATAATAATAGGTATAAACATTTAAACATTTTTAAGAACCTTGTGTTAAATGTCAATTAAGTCGCTGGGGTTGGCAATCATCAGTTGCAAAACTTCCATATTTGATATGCGTCTTGTTAGCATGGTGTAGGGCTTTTGACAATCGAAAATGCTTCGACAATTGTGGTCAAAAAAGTGTTACATTAAGCGTCAGCGTTAGGACGAAGTTGTGAATCTTCGCATTTGAAAACATTATTTACTTTTCGATCGTTTTTCTTGTCCCGTATCTTTCACAACCTTCTACCAGTCTTTTTACCAGTTGTGGCATAGAGTATATTAAATGTATGCGGATGTACCGCAATACGAAACAACCGAGCTTAAAATAGACTCACTGACGTTTATCTATGTATATTGGCCTTTAATCTACGGGTCACAATTCTCAAAATAGTTTGACGTAATTTGATCCTCCAGTGTGTTCCGCCAAACTCTATTAGAAAATGGATTCGGTCGTACCACTTTTGGGGCCACTCTGCATATAAAATGTCACTTGAAAAAGGTTTTAATGAAAAAACAAGTAAGGAAGTCATGTTCACTTGCTCCCGAGTCTTTTATACCTATCATCGTTATGTTATATTTGTACAATAATTTTGTGGAACTCTATGTCATGTATCTATTGTGATTTATGAGCAACGAACAAGAGAGAAGGAAAGAAAAGATGTACTCAGTTATGGTTGTATAGACGTGTGGACTTGGAAACTTGGAAACTGTTTTGCAAATTTGTATGTGCTATCTCCAGATACTACATAATTGGGCAGAAGAGTAGATGAACAGATGAACAGACTTGAAACTGGCGAAGAGTTTAATTACTACGGTGGATTGTTGATGCTTGCTTCCAAGCGTTTTAAAGATTGAAATACGCAGACGAAAAAACATTATATTGAGCCACGGCCGATTATTAAACATCCTTCTCCGCCTTACAAATATTCATGCAACGACTTTACAATGTCAGGTGTTATATGGGCAGTCAAACATGCGATGTCATTTGAACGATTCTTAATAGCGTTCATCTTTGGGTCAAATTTCATCAAAATATCTCAAAATGTTTGGCCCCTAAGTTATATTCAACGATACGAGACGAACAGCCAAGTAGACAAGCTTCAATTAATTCACAAAGTGATTTCGAATCGATCAATATAATAAAACATGGGTTTATGGCAAGTCCTTCTGGGTGTTACACACATCCATACAAACTTCATATGCTGTTGTATCACAGAAAGACCATCTTCTGGACGCCCTTTCATAAAGTCGTTCTTACAAAGAATAAGACCGGTTTTGCAGAATGTTTTGATGGAAACTCCTCCAGTAAAACTTGGCATATATGGCCCGCAAAAAGATGAAAAATAATAGTTTGTGATGGGAAATTAACTTTGGCATATTCGAATCATATCGTTTGAGATTTTGGAGTCCCTTGCGTGTAGATGTTCTTATGAAGAATAAACATATAGGATCTAAGTCGATGTAAAATATATCACTTTTCGATGTATTACGTGCCAGTCCTTATCGTTAAGCTAACAATTTTTATACAACTAGAGAGTTCCTCAAAAATTCTTGCAGTGAGATGTTCAATCCAACGAATAAACTTGACTGTGAAACACAGTTGGCAGTTGGCACAGTTGGAACAATAGGATTAAAAGGGAATAAAAACTTAAAATTACACCGCGAGTTTCTTAGTGTACTTTTAAACGTGCCTATGAGGACACAAAGCTGGCATCTACCTATTCATCTTAGAAACAGGGGTTTATTCCCATGATTCACTTTCGGAAGATAGTCGAAATTAATCGTGATTTGTTTAATTTCATGCCACAGCAATCTTGTTTGGGTAAGTATCTGAAAACTTAGCTAATGGATTAAACAAAAATGCCCAGCTTTCGTTCAATTCGGATCAGAAATTTCTTCAAACCAAATTTACTCGTCGTGCTAGCAAAAGAATGAAAGCCAGTTATGTTTAACAAATGTCTCTACTGGGCTCATTATATCACAACCAGAAGCGTGATACCAAGAAAGGTGAGGTTCTTTCCAATTTCAAGTTTGCGAATAGATTGAGACACTTAGAGTTGTTTCGACCCCGATAAGGGTATATTAGATAATTTTTAAATGCACCAGCTATCTTGGGGTAAACTTCGGTGGGAATTAGCTGGAGGGGATGGTTTGACCGGCCTTTCTCTACTACATTCAATTCTGACAATTGATTTGTCCATCAGAAGAGTTTCGGTCTTCCATCAAGGTTTCCCCAGCTTTCAATGCAATCAACTGTACTTCACAAACGATGTGCAAATATGGATGAGTCTTGAGCTGAACAGTGTGGTTCTCGATTCCGATAAAAAATGCGAACAAGTAATTATACAACGCTTAATAAGCTCGTTGGATGACATAGATGTGTAGGGAGATCCATATAAATAGTGGCAAACATTCAAACGTCAAATTTGTCAAGCTGCAGCAATAAATTTTCTCATGCTCTATTTTAACCTAAAGAAAGGGTCAGTCAATACAATTTTTTAATTTCTCTAACATTGTCTAACGAAACAAATCTCTCAAAGATCGAGTATCGATCGAAGTACTTAAGATGAGCGAAAGCTGGGAAATTTCTCGGTTTACCACTGGAGAAAGTCATTAAATTATGTTTAAAAGCATATTAAGAGAAGAGGAATGAATAAAATAAAATAAGTTTTCAAAATAATTTAAAGTTGTTCGGTATTATCAAATATTTGGTTTACGTTTCCTTAACCTGTCACTCTTCACTTGCCATTAACATTTTCTCTTTATTTGCTGGGAAATTACTTTACGTAGCACATTAACCAACCCATCAATAAATTTAATTGCTTTTGTTTTCAATTATGCCGTTTTACCTCTTTCTGTTATTCTTTTCTTTTTTAGTTGTCTTGGTCTTGTTGTTCTTACGGCTGTTTCTGTTGCTTTAATATTAATTTTCATTGAAATTAACAACATCGTTGCTAAATATTGTGTAATTTATCATGCCACTGAACTGCAAGCATATTAACAATATTTCTACATGTGTACAAGCATCACATACAAAAATACATAGATAGTTACGGAAAAACACATTCAATATGTAAATGGCAATAACATTTTGTAAGAGTCCGTAAAAGTCCGTTCGGCCTGTTTAACATTTGTCAAAATCAAAATGAACATTGTGTAAATCAAAGCCGCGGCCACTGTAAAATAAAACAACTTAACGAAAGCAACAACAACAAGTTAACAACAACAAAGCACCAAACCTTCTTTAATAAATATAAAAGCTTGTTGTAATTTCAAACTACAACATGACAAGAACAACATAAACAACAACAAAGCTAACAACAACGATAACTTAAGGAATGAAAAAGAAAGAAAGAAAGAAAAGACAAAATAAAACTGAACTAAACTGAAATTTTAGTAAAAATTAGTGCTTATGATAGTTGAAGGAAAATATCAAGATGATGTTATTCTTGCTGTTGATGTTCTCCGCAATGTTGCGGTTGTCATTGTTTTTGTTATTGTTGCTGTTGCTGTTGCCGTTGCTGTTGCTGTTGTTGGTGCAGCCGTTGTTGTTGCTAAAATGGTGATGATGAAGTCCATGTTCTCGGCATAGTGGTTATGTTTACTAAAACTAAACTGAAGGTTAAGGTTTTTCCATTTAGCCGTACATACACACCAAACACATAGACGAAGCAAAAAAAAAAAAAAAAAAAAAAAAACAATTTACGTGATATTTAAGCTTTGCTTAAAATTTATGTTGTATATGTTTTTAATGGCGTCTCGAGTTTCAGAGTGTCTTTCTGATATTGTACATTTGCTATTTTATAGTTAGTTGCAATTGTTGTTTTTGTTGATTTTGAAAATTTTTAAGCCGACATGCAAGAGGATACATTAACTTTCCTGTCCCACTTGTAATGCAGTGAGTAGAAGTGAGCCATCTTTGCGAAGCCCTGTTCAACTTGTAATTGAAAGCGAGTCGCTAACGAATTCCATCGAAGTTGACTTGAAAATTCTAATTAACGATCTTATGTTATATTCCAGAAGTATTGTTAAAAACATGCCGGAAGGCTTGCCTCTATGATCATAGTTACTTTCAATACAACCCATGATCCATTCTATGGGAAAGTTTGTTTCTCTATTATAAACAATCAGAAATATTTACCAAATAGTCTACAAGCTATATATGTTCCTGATGAGCGTAACACACGTCAGCGTCTGAACAGTTCTAGTTAAACATATTTACCGGTGAATCTCTCTCGTACGTTTTCGGGAATTGCTATGATCACACACAACAACAACATAGCATTTCGGATAAGGTTTTTTTCGTCAGATTTTAATGCCTAAAGATCGGACACTGCATAAGATGTAAACGTTTTGCAAGTCGAATGGTTAACTTGAAATTCTGACTCGATTTAATTATGCCTGTCAGTTAGAAATTTAAGAATTGGTAAAAACTAAAAAAAAAGTGATCTGAAGGTCACACCTATACTGCTTACCACATTTAAAATCGTTTACTAAGCACCCGAAAACACGGTTGTAATTAGAACTCTAAGGTATTGAAGATTATGACCACTTTATTTAGTGCTCATATTAGCGTCTGCTTTTCCTTGCTTGCTACTTTAAGCTTTTTCTTAAATTTGTTACTGCGCTACAACTATTTTAGCCGTCGTTGGACCATGCTTGAAAGTTTGCAATATTTGCAGGAATGACAAATGTACGCTAGCAAGACTACTTTAAGTAAACATGATAGGATGTAACACGAAAACATCAGCAGCATCAAATATAAGCGGACTGACCGGATGACAAATGAATTGCTAAAGTAGGCCTGCTTTGCCACCACGACGACTCGTTGGTTTTCAAAAATAATCTGAAAACAAAAATGAACAACTAAAGGGCTTTGAGTCACATTTTTGCGAACGAAAGGAGAGTGGAATCCGTAAAAGCTCTGTAATATATTCTAATACTGTCCACACGAGTCGAGTGGATAAGAATCGTGGCTGCCAAGTCACTGTTCGCGTGCTTAAATATCAGTGCAATGTGGTCGTAGCAATAGTGTGGGCTCAGTCGGCGAAAGCAAAACACCGAGTTGAGCATTCATGCACCCAACCGCCATTACTCCCTATCCATTTCTTTTTCGTGATTTCTTCCTGAGCGCCATTGTGTTACACATATTGGGCACATTCCCAGAGTGATTGATCGATATAGACGCGCAATTTAGCTTGAATATTTCTTTTTGGTCGCCGTATTAATTCATGCCACAAGAAATCGGTGCTCATGATTCTGTAGCATTCTTCATAGACGGCAACTACGATGCCATGTCCATGTTCAAAAATAATATTTTTGGCCCACAGGCACCATATAGAGGTTAATTTTTGTACACGTTCAGATCTTTTAGCAACAGCAAGGGTGTTTTCTTTCCGGCAAAGAGCCAATGGTTCCTGCTTACGAACCTATTCAATCAAATGTGGCCTTCATCCCAGGTGCAGAAAACGAAACAGGGGTTTCGTTGTTTAACAAGTTCTGTACGCTGTACAGTTATGAATGTGTTGTATTGCACAAGGTCCAAACAATATATTGAAAAAAATTTTAATCCAAATTTCAATCGGGTAGTTAAGAACCGCGACTACAAAGTCTGTGTTCGTGAATGCAAATCTCAATGCGGTAGAGTCTACTTTGGTCGCAGTTATGGTAACTACTCAGTAGGTAAAGGCACAATACTTATCGATCGAACACACTTCCCTCTTTTTTTCCTCTCTTTCTCGTTTCTGATTTCTTTCCGATCTACCGTCATCTTATTACACGAATAGGTGATTGGACATATAATCAAAACAAAAAAAAGAAAGAAGAAAAACCAGAAGTGTGTTTTATTTACATATATTTTCGGAACAAAACGAATGACCCTGTATGTCTGCCTATAACGAATTTTAACCTTATTATTGCCATTGCAAAACCTTCTTCGAAGCATGATGAAATTTTCTGCTTTTCTTCTTTTCTTTCGTCTGAAGATTAATGATTAAATAAGTTTGTAAAACTTGGCAAAATTGTGGAAAGTTCTGCTGAATTTTCTAAACAAATCTTTTAATTATATATAACTGCATGTGCATTTGCAGTTCGCACTTTCGATGACCTATCTTAAGTACATTTGTCTGCGCTTCTGCAGCCCCGTATTATCAACGCTCATTACGCTTAAGTAATGTGTTATGCTGTACCGTTACATTTTAATTGCTTCTATTTATGTTTATTTTTACTCGTTTCAAAATGTTTTCATTAGACAAACAAATCGACATAATCACACAAATTATGCGTATTTTATGAATCTTCATTACAAAATGTAGAAAAGCTTTCCCTACACGTTGGTATTCCATTAGACAACTACATTAATAGTAAAACAAGATTTTTTTTCAAATAATTTCAATTCTGTCAGTGTATTCTACATAGAAGGTAAGGTTCTTCTTTTAAATTTTATTACATTTTAGAAATTATGATTTTTTTTTTAGTATCAATGGTAAAGATATATACAAGAAACCGCAAAATAATTTATGACTAAATGACTCATATTTAAATGGCAAATACAAAAAAAAAGAAGAAAGATAATAATAATAAATACATTCAAAAATAATAAAAAAAATTATGTATATACATATATATATATATAAGAATGAAGGCAAAGTTGGCATTGTTTTCAATTGAAGCTGGCAACCGGAACAAGCCAAGTTTATTGAGATTTGCAGACTTGAGGCCGTAAACTGTTTTATGACAAACTTTGAAAAATTCTTTAATTAACCTACGTACGTACGTACATACGTACAAGTCTCCGATCCCAATTCTAATGAGTTTGCAAATTCTTGCACATGGCCGTTTGTAATTCGGAATATGATCTTAGTGGTAGGAATTACAAACGGAATAAAAACTCTAACATACCTAATGACGGAAAATGAAACAAGTAAGTAAATTGTACTTGATCGGGACCGAATCTTTTACACCCATCATCGGTATTGTAAAAAGACGTAAGACAAGGAAATAAAGTAAATTTTCATACTCTATAATATTGTGTGGACGCGACTGGCTTTTTGTAATAAGCAAAAAACAAGAAGCGCAAAGGAGGTCACAGTTTTCGATGCACAGGCATGCCTCTCAGCTGGTTTGGGTAATTTCCAACTTGTTTTGTAGGCGATATCTTCATTTCCGCGAAAGGTGTAATGTTCACTGCAGAGACTACACAATTGGGCAGACGGACAGATAGACATACAAGCAGACGGACATGTTTAAGTGAATTCCGAATTTCACACTCGCCAAGAATTTGCATACTTTATGGGCTTTTCGAAGCTGGCTGCTGCGCGCTGTAAATGTATTGAAAGACGGAGCTGCTCTCAGTTTACGTGTTAGTGTAGGCGTTTTCTGCGATTGATTTGGCCCACTTCAAATACCAATCTGCTTGCAGCACTTCCAAATGCTTCTATCAAATTTGTAGTCAATAGCTTCATTTTTGCGACCCGGAGAATGTTTACAAAAGATAGTAACTTGAAGGACAGGCGGAATTTGTACGGTTTCCTTATGGGCGTTACAAACGTTTTAACAAAACGAATATTCCTCTCATGCTTCGTTAACGGGTACCAAAAAGTTGTATATACCTGCAATCAATGCAGTCAACAATCTTCTTTTTGTCGGTTGCGCCATCTGGACCATTGCATTGCACTTTCAGAGAGTTCTAGTCTATACAGTCATATTCAATGTCAAATCTTTCCCTATTGCCAGCATATCGGATAGCTGGTCACGTGTATTTTCAAAGCTGATCATGGATAGCCAACTCACACAATATTCCCAAAGTTTAAGCTTCCTGTCCTTTGCTTACCGACTATGAGTGTATTGCCTGTTAAGTATATAAACTCGTTACAGTGTCTTTCAGGTGTTTATCGGGTATTAGTTTAGTGTTTGCATCGTACGTCCAGTCTTGAATTCGGGAAACTCTTACGTTGTCGGAAGGGGACGCAAATTGCTGAAACGTGACAACGAGTTTGCAAGAAGAGTAAGATTTATTCGTTAGCAGCTCTACAATTGTTAAAAAACTGAAAAGACAATAAAAGAAAAATAGTACAAGAATAGGGGGGAGCAGAAATGTAATAGAAACTAAAACTTTTAATTGGTGTTTATTTAACCTTTGCTACAAATACGTGAATGAGGCTACTGAGAGTCCAGCTTTTTTATGTGGACGTCTGTTCCTCTTTCATTTCACGGTTCCCAATAACGCACAGATTAAGCAAGGAGCGATAGCCGGTTTCCCCATTAAGCCAGACAATCAGCAGTAATTAGTGTGTGTTCCTACTCCTGTAGTGCTAGGGTAAGCAAAGAGACATGCGCCGCGTCATCAACGCCGTGGAAAGCGAGGCTCATTTAATACTTCATTACTTAACAACTTCGTAATATTGGAACCATCGCAGTTACATTGAAATTCGCCGAAGTGCTGTGCCCAACAATCAGGGCTTAAATGCACTTTACCGCATGGCGCGGTCATGCTCCAAGTAATAAAACGGGCAGCATGTTTTTTCTTTTGATGGCACCTGACATTCGCGTTTGCCGCAACTTGGACTATAATGCGTTTGGATAATCAGCATTAAGCAGCTTAAAGCCTCTTACAGAATACTGATTATACAAACTTCCTGAACCGCTTTACAATTTTTTTTGCTCATAAATTTTTAGCGGTTAAAGAAAAAAATATCGCTATGCCTTGCTTTTTGTCGCATTACTACAGAAGGTTCACATACCTCAAAAAGGTAACTTAATAGTCCCAGAAAGGACATCAAGTTATATTAAAAGATAAATAGCAAAGACCCGAACCAAAAATTTTAACAGATGACTTTTAAGCTATTAACAGAGTTCTGTAGGACAAATCTCGGATAGATTTAAAGCAAAATATAGTTAAAGTAGAACTTTTTCCAAAATTTTTCCAAAAGATATTATAAACTAAACAAATGTTTATGTTATATAGTTAAAATCAGGTATAAAAAAAATTGTTATTTTACGTTGAATAAGGCACTCAAAAAGCGAAAGTTTGCTTAGCTACTGTGAGTAAACTAAGTTCTGCAAAAGAATGAAAATAATCCCGCGAATTCGTGGCCAAGAATCTTTCTGAAGATTTCCAGTAAACATTCTTCCAAACTTCCTCGGAAAACTTTGTTTTGACAGCTTGAAAATTTGTTCTCCATGAACCAGCGTAGTGGCAATGCTAGGCCAAGCCAAGTACTGCGAAAAAACGAAACTAATATCGCGTGAAAGGTTACCCACTTTATTACCTAAAATTAAGAATGAATTCTTCGGAAATGAATTTAAAGAACACTGAAAAATAGGAGAAGTTTACGATACGTTAGTCATTTGAGAGCCTTGGCTTTCGTCTAAGCAGGAATCCAATCAATGATGCAGGCGCACTGTCCGTTGCCCGTTCCGTTGTCCGTTCGTTCGATTCGCTAGAGTTCCTTCGGTTCACTTGAGCTAAAGAAAAACTTAATTTTGCTATTGAAATGATCTCTTCAACTAAATGGACTTTCTTCACATTAGACGCACGCTATTAACATTAATATATAAAATATTTGAAGAATTTTCCATTCAGCTAAGCTCGGTTGCATGTTTCTAGAAATTTTCACGCCTAGAAAAAAGTGTGGCCCATCTTTCAGCACAGATTCAATAAAGTTGATGTTATAAAAATAGGAGAAGAGAAGAGCTCTGCATATAGATTAGTGAACATCCATTAGTTGTGCTAATGACGAGAGCAGAAGAAGATCACTTCCGCCCGCCTTTAACCTAAAAGGATAATGATGACGATAATGATGATGATGGTTATAGTTGAGATTATTCGCTACCACTGACAGTGGCATTGGCAGCGAATTATACGCGCTGGGGTTTGCTGAGGAGACAAGCAATGTTTTGAGCTGTCGAGCAATTACCTTAACCTAGTCGACAGCTAGAGTAGACGTGCTAATGGCTTCTGTGGCTCTGTTTCTATAAGTGCGTGTATGTGTGCGCATGCATGTGCGCCTGCGTTTTCAATTCTTAGACAATTGCTATAAACTAAAGGAAAGGAAAAAAACGAAAAAGCTAAAGCAATTTCAGTTTGTCTTGGCTAACTGCCTATCAAGTAGAATTGCTTGCTATTGCGGTTTTTGTTGTTGCGGTTGCAGTTGACCAACGTTTTAAAGCATTTTTATGCTTTTTTTTTTTTTGTTTTTTGTTATATTTCATTTTGTATGAGAATCGTGATCTTTAAAAGGCGAAAATTTCCAGCTTTAGTAATTTTTTGCTTTTCTATTATTACTTTTTTTTTTTTTAGTTGTTTCTTATTTCGCTCTCTCAACTTTGCTGTCTATTATATAAAGTTGCAGGCGCGCGTTGCAAATAATTTTATATAAGTTGCTCATGTTGTTGTTGTACTCTATTTAATGGAGTTAATTTGTTTTAGTTCATTTTTCACAATAAAAGCGTAGAGAGCAAGAAAAGAAAAATAAATGAATAAATAAACAAAAGACAGAAAAGAGACCGAAAGCTTTGCATGAAAAAACAACAATAAAACTGAAGAAACGAATGTATACAAAAGTCGAAAGATATGTATGTGTGTGAGTGGACTCTTTTTTTCGCCATTAACATTGGTAAAGTCTTCAGTCATCAACGTCGTCATCATGATCACCATCATTATGCTTGCGAATGCGTGTCATATAACTCGGTCGCCTGAGCTCATAGTATTTATCTCTTTATATCGAAAATTATTTCGGTTTTTTTTTTCGTCTCCGACGCTGGATGGATCCAGGCATATCACATCATATACATATTCACTTGCCAGACACAATACGTAACGATGTGATGCGATGGCATTCATTGCACTTGCTTTACCTTTGGAAAAGGGTGTTCATCATTATGTCAAGACGCGTGTTTACCAAATAGTATTTATGCAGCGTGCAGATGTACATTGTGTGCACACTTTGAAGAACAATAACGAGAACAATTTGAAACTTTATTCATTCACTTACCGTAAAATACCCCGTCTACTACTCAATCCTCATTCTCATCTACGTCTGTCTTTTTCCTCTCGCTTCATCTATTTTCATTGCGTTCTATGCTGTTGTTGCCGTTGTTGCTGTTCATACGTCATTTGGTGTTCCAGTTCCAATTAACTATTTTGATACATTTGCTTCCATTAAGTTTTTAATGCCTATGAATACTTTTCCTCTATACTTCATGCCATACGTTACCCATACCGCCCTTTTCTGAATAATTTTTCACTTATTTATTTATTTATTTATTTTTTTTTTTTTGCTTTACTGCGTTTTCTTTGATTTGATTGCCATTCTAATACATATATATATATATATATATATATATATATATATATGTATATGCGCAGCTAGTTTTTGCCTTCTTGCGCTAGTAGAAGATTAGTTGACCATTTCTTTCTTTTGAGACGTCAAGATAGACAAAGTACTTTGCAAATGTGTCTTTTAATGATTTAATGCAGTTTTACTTATAGCCTTTCTTAGTTTTTTCTACCTTTCCCGTCCTACTCTCTTTACCTTAATCTTGTTTCATCGTTTTCTTAGCATGACGTTTTACTTTTAGTGCAAAATTCAAATTAAATTCATTGTGAAAGCTTAACAAACAGCATCCATTAGAACTGAAAAAGATCCATTAAAAACTCTCTTCTTAAAAGTTTTTTATAAATATGTATGTGACCATTACGTACAAATGTATTTTAAAGTGTATAATATTATGCAGGAATGTTTACTAATCAACAAGAATAAATTAAAGGAATGGTAATTGAATATTTAACGATCGATGAGTAATAGCAAATAATTTTCAAATGCGATTTTCAATTCAAAACACAAATCTTTCGTTGTAGGAAATTTTATTAGCGTTGAAATGTTGATACTAAACCAATTGCAGTTTTTCACGTTCATTAAATATCTTGATTATTTATTTAAAATTACTTTGTTTTATTTCTCTTTTAATCTCTGCCAAGTAATTTTCCTTTAATGACAAAAAGATTGCTTTAAACGCCTGTGACGAAAGGTAATCTTATAAATTTACCTGGACGAGGATACTGAAATGAATATTCATGTATATGTAGAGACTATATTTAAATCGAGTAAGATAAGGTTTAGGAAGGAGATGGAACTCGAAAATCTGTTTTATAATTTAACCGACATGTGATCATTCGAAGAATAGGCAATCCATGCATAGCCAGTCGATAAGTAAGCATCGGCGGGCACGCGACCAGTCAACGCACAGGAAGTAGACGAACGATCCAGCTACGATCGGCATAGGTAGTCGATGCGCAGAGAGATGGCGACCGAATACCATTGACCTATGAAAGGATGATCAATATTAGATTAGTTAACGGGCGACGCACCGACGGACTTTCAGTTCATGTATATAGAACGGTCTGTCTACGAACGAATAACAGGCGATTAGCTAGATAACCGATTTAAGAACTTTCAATGAAGGAGAAAGAACAATTACTCGACAGACAATAGCTTTTAACGGACGTACAATCGACGCACAGGAAAACTTAAGCAAATATTTATATCTATATCGAAGCTAGAAAACTAACCGTCGCAACAAAGCAAAAATACATTTGCTTTCTTTTCGGTTTTGTCCCGATGAGGTTTTGAGTATGTCGCCTTTATTAAAGCCGGCTCGAAGCAAAAGCAACACGATGTGCAGCAGTTTAAAAAGTTTTTTACTTTCAGTTCAAGGTCAACCTTAATGCGTCTGACTATAAATTCGAATTTAAGGGGCAACTGCGCCGCCGCAATAACCCAAAAAAGTCTATTTTCCATAATATTTTATGAATCGACATATATTAGTGGCTCGGGGAACCCATTAAGCTTATTTTTAATTACTAACAGGAAATGTTAGTTTACAGGTGCCCTTTAGAGACTCGTTTGACCAAGGCAGTTTTGCTTGGTGAAAATCTCTAAAGTTGAGCGAAAATGTTTTTTCATAATAAATTTTTCCCACAAATTCTAGAAGGCTCACCGCGTATATGAACAAATACATTATATCTTATCTTGTAATTGTTTTCTTATTTTTATATAATAAAATAAATCGGTCGATTGCGATTAATAGCGGCAAGTAGTTCACTGGCCTCTGAACTGCATAACAGAGACAACAGACACGTAATAGGATGCGATTAGAGGGTGAAAGAATTAGGGAACTTCGCTTACTTAAGTTGAATTTCTACGTGAATGCCTTTAAAATGTTATAGCCAAGTAGCCGGCGCCGCGACTGCCAAGTCAGAGTTCACGTGTTCACATCTCAACTGCGGTAGAGTTTTCTTTCGTCATAACTACACTGAGCGCTCAGTCGGTAAAGGCATGAGACAGGCTATGGGCATCACCTTTCTATTTCTTTCTTTTTTTACTCTTTTCTCTCTTTTCTCTCTGATAACCACCGTATTACACGTACAGGGAACATCCCCAGAATGAACGGTAGAAACCACGGTATGCTGGAACTGGAAACTGTCAACTGCTATTTTGGCATGTTTAGCAACTGTATGTACACATATGGATATGCTCTCCAAATACAGACTTTCTTTTAAGATTCTCCCGCTAAAGTTTTACGCATGTGGCAACAGGTCTAAATCTAATCATTATCTTGTGTGGTCACGTAGAGGATTATGTTAACTAACTACAACCGTAGAGTTCAGTTAGAGTCTTTACAGAATTCTGCCAAAGTAGTTAGTGAATCTTTCCTGATTAAATAGGAATTTTTCTTCGCATTGTTTTATCCGCAACTTTATATGTTTTTCAGGACATTGCTGTACTCTGTACTCTCGTACCCTTTTTTTGAAAATAATTTTCAATATTGAGATAACATCTTTCGATCAATCAATAAATTGAATTTATTTATTTGCCCTTTCGCTAGCTTGGATACTTTTTGCTATTTGAACGATAAAAGGTCACAATGCAATGCTTAGACTTTGTTGTTGTGGCTGTTTAAAGGTCTCTCATGATAGTGATGAAGCATGTCATTGACATTTATCGGGAAAACTTGGAATACTAGTGGGAAAAACCTGCACTAAACACCGCTAAACAAGTCGCAAACAACGCAAAGCATATACGCTTCCACATAACACACACATATTGCATACGAACCCGTGAACCAAGCCCCCATTTTTCGTTTATGATGACTTTGTTGTATGACTTTAAATATCGATGACGATTTCAGCTAATACGGCATAACGATGATGATAATGATGATGATGATGATGATGTTGGCGACGATGATGAGGATGTTGATATTACTGCATTGGCATCGTGTTAAACCACTATCGCCATCACCAACGACTATGCCACCACCAGCATACAAGTCAAATAATAATGCGGCATAAAATCTTGAACAACAACAACTACAACCGTACACATATAAGTTTATTTCAATGTGAATTTTCAAGGAATTATAAATCCAAACGGAAAGAAAAAACGAAAAAAACGAAAAGAATATAATATCGTAATGAAAAAGCAAGTCAACGAAGACAACAACAACAACAGCAACAACAACAACAACATGCATAACATTTATGATGAAGAGAAACAGAAAACGTCCACAAATTTCTGCTTATTAATGATGATCATTGTCAAGGCTTATATGACGACTTACAAACAACAACATCTACAGCAACATATGTTTGCATACATGCTAGCTAGCTAGCTAGCTAGCATCATCAACTAAAGTCGTTTCGTATATGGCCACAACCTATACATGATGCATGCGTTGGCGTTAAGCAGAGCTTACACAGGTTTCCGCCCGCTGAGAGTTTCACTATATCAAGCGAACATACACTTGCAGGCTGCATGTATGTGTATATATATGTATAAATATTTACTGGTGTCGTTGGCTAAGTTGCTGTTTGTATATAACCGAGCATTGTCAAACATCTCATGAACTTGTCTCCACATACTTTTCGTCGTCTGGTACGGATATTAAACTTGTTATGCCTGTATGCGCGTGTATGCGATTAAATGAATGTGTAAATTTGTGAGTGTGTGTATTTATTTGTTCATATGCCTCATTGTCTCATATTAGTCGTGTAGCCACACAAATTTACAAGTGATCGTCCAACACCAACAGACCAAAAACCGATACAACGGCCGTATTAACAACGGCAACAACATTGCTTTAAACACCCCCGCCTGTGCTAAGAAAATATTATAAGACAAAAATGTGTTTAAGATATTGTATATGCATAGAAGAGAATAAAAATAGCAACAACAACAACAACAACAACAACAACAACAACAACCACAACTATAAAATCAACCAAACAGAGTCAAAAAACTCTTTATTACCGCAACTAGTATTTCGTGGTCTATAAGAGTATTAAGAATTGATGTTTTTGTTGTTGTTTTTATTGGTAATTCCATCTATACCATTATCGTAAAAGTAACTTCTTATTGTTGTTGTTTTCATACTTCATCTCTATACGCAAACACACACACACACACACACACACACTTTCCCATACATATCTATATTATGTATAAGCTTAAACGAGTATGTCTCTCTACGTGCATATATGCGATTGTTTATGTTTCTAAGCGGCTTGCATTAAATGCTTATGCAACGAGTAAATGTTTGCACTATGTTCAGGCATATGTTCGCATGTAAAACTAACTATTGTTGTTGTTTTTGTTGTCATTGTTGTTTATATGACAATATCTTACTGCTTTTCGGAACAAAAGCACATATCACTACAATGAATTTTCTCGTTCGCCAGACGTCGTTCATATAATAAACGTGTAATGCGTTATCGCAATTTCATATCTACGTCCTCTCCACGCTAACGCGCACACAAACCATGCATAAGCGCACGCTAAGTTACGAAACGTAATCCAACGAATTATGTTGTTGATATTTTTTGGGGGTGCGTCAATTTTTCTATACACAAGTTCATGGGACAATTGCTATATGGTGGATGCAGGAAAAACTGATTTTTCGTCTCTTTATGTATGTGCGTGCATGTGTGTGTCTGTGTGTTTGTTTGTTTGTTTGTTCGCAATTGTTGTCGCTTTGTGGCTTCGCAAAAATTAAGACCGTCTGCCTTGACAATATCATGCACTAATAAGGATACTGTTGTTGTTGTACGAGATAATAAAACGAATAACAATTGAATCGAGGAAAAAAACGCATTTTCTCTTTTTTTTAACAAGTTTTTGTTTTATATATGTTCACTAAACACTTGGGAGTGCAAACAGCCACAAAGATTTGTTTGCAACTATTTTTGGTTCACTTGCTTAGACATACAGGCACATAGGTTGTAATGAACGTATGAATATCTTCTTATGGACTAATTTTCGTGTATTTCGTGTATTATAGAGATAAAATCAAACAGCCGCTTTTTTGTCGAAGCTTAATCCCTAGTGCGTGCATCTAATTCGAAAGTTTATTATTATTGTCAATTAATAGTTAAACTTTCAAGATAAAATCCCTAAATAATAATTGCATTCTCTCACCTTAACGTAAAATTTTACTCATTAAAACCAGCTGCTTACACTTCCTTTAATATGCGCCACGAAGTTTGCGAAGATACATGTTCGAAGGACTAAAAATAAAATTCTGCATTCAATTGCTGACCAGCAGTTAGATAATGCATGCATTGGATTGTTGCATCTACGCATAATTCAATTGCTTAACTTCTAAACCTCTCGTAATGTTTTAGAATAATTGATTGATCAGTATTGTAGTTAGGTGTAAAGTATACACCAGAGCATTTGTGGTCAGAAGTCAGTGAACCACTTACGATGTACTTCTTCATTTTGCATTCTATCATCGTATGTAGATTTGAAAGATATGGAAAGTAATCAATTGGTTAAAGGTTGATTTTTGGCTATCGATATCGAATGCGTACTTGATTTGAGAGACTTGTCGGTAGTTTCACTTTATGAGCTTATACAAGTCGAACCAAAAGAAGTTCTCCACTTGCTGCATACACAACAGAATACTTATGATATCACTGGTCTGCGAAGAACAATATAAAGGCAAATAAATGAAAAGAATAGGAAGAGAAAGTAAGCAATCAGATAAGCAAAACAATAATTTAAAAAAAAAAAAAAATGTTTTATGAATTAAAATAAAAACTAAGGCAAGGGCGTGCATTTAAAAGTTTAACTTAACTATGGAAAAAATACGAATAAATAATTTAATCTCATGTAGTGAAAAGCGACAACTTCTACCGTTTTCTTCTTACTTCAGACAACATTGTATGAAGGACTCATTGTTGGCAATAACATGGCAAACATCGCAACGCATTCATGGATAGAAGCAAATCTCTTCCCTTATCACCAGTTGAGTGTGTTTTTATAAGGTTTCAATTCAAAATAACATTCCTTATATAATAAAAAGTGTTGTTTAGAATTTTCCAACGCTTGAGCTTAAGCAAAGGAAGTGATGTTGTTGCATACAATCTGCCATAGTTTCTTTATCTACAGCATTTATTTCATTGACGCTGCCCTATACAACTTGTGTTTAACACTAGAAGTACCGAGTACGTCGTTATCATATATATATAAATTTTTTCGATCTTCAGAAAAACAGTGGCAAAGTATGTGACTTTTACTTATATGAAGTGTAATAAGTTAAGTTAATAAGTTAAGTGCCTATAATATAATTTTTTGATACCTATTTTTAACGAAAAGGATCATTTGGGTCTTCTATTTTTCTCGAGTTGTTATGCTTTTGAAGAAGAAGATGGGACTCTAAAATTTTACTTTGATATTTTCGGTTCGATTAATAATGTAAAGTTAAATTAATTGGACGCCACTTATTCATACGCACAACGGTAATATGGAGAAAACTGAAACAGCCTCGAAAAGAAGGCGTTACCTTTTTTTCGATCTCAAGAAGATATTTTTACAAACCTGTGTTCCAAATGTTTGTCAGAGTCACCTTCATCGTTGGCGCGAAAATAGTCTCGATCGGTTTATTAATACGTTTACAATTTGCAACGAAATTTCAATTCCAATTTATTTCTAATTTTTCTATATATGTATATGTACCGTTTTGGGCATGAAAAGTGGCAGTGAAACGTGCCGAAATTGCAAAATTTCTAATTTTGCTTGTTAGTAATTTTTTGGCCAAAAACAACGCCGTAATCATGCCTCAACCATCGTATTCACCGGACTTGGCGTCCTGCGGATTGTTCTTGTTCACAAGATTGAAAATACCTGTGAAAGAAGGAGGTTTTACTACGTTTAAGGAGATAAAGACCTCATCGCTGGAAGAGCTCAAGGTCATGTTAAAAAGTGCATATCAGAAGTGCTTCGAAGATTGCTGACGTGCTGAGACATCTTAGGGAAAGGTTCTCTTGAAATATTGTGCGGCAACAATAAAATGTCATCTTTTCTTCCGAACACACGGCGTATATACATATATATATAAATATATATATATGTGATCTTATAAAATGTATATGATTTTATAGATAATGTTGTGTGGAATTATTGTTATTTTTGTTCTTGATATTCGGTTCTACATTAATATGCCTTTAGTTATGAGTGTTCCTTGAACTTACACATGTACTCGATAGCAGATTGACGATCGAAAGATTTTTCATTCGATAATAAGAAAAATGCAGCTGAAAACTTACTACTTCTTATAGCCAGCAAAACTCGACAGCTATAGACCCAAATGTAAAAATCACCATCGAGAGCAAGCAGTTCTCAGGTACGTTCTGTGATTGCTCTAAATGCTAACGCTGCAAATGCATGAACAAAATTGTCATTTTTTAAACAGTGCAATGTTCTAAGCGATAAGATTCATTTTTATCTATCTGAGTACGGACTCAAAGAAGCCAAGGGAGTAGTTGAAGAATTGCTTCACACTTAACGAGTAGATGTTTGATGCGGTGGAATATTTTCGAAAATTATGCTGGACCAGAAAATGGACTGCAGTACCTAACGATGCTAGCCATCTTTTTTGTCCTGAAATTCGTGTTCTCTGTAGATGGTATTTCTTTGCAGCAAAATGATGCCACCTGCATCATAAAGCAAGAAATAAGGAATAGATATGAGGTCGGTAAAGCTAACTGAACCTTTTTATTTTGGTATTTCCCTTATGTGCCTTTGCGGGTCCCAAAAAAAGGACGAATTTTTTTGATATTAGATTTAAGTTTATGCGAGACAATCTGTTACGAAATATTACAAGTGACCGATAGCTCCTGATGGCTCCCCCCCTCTCCACAATTAAATTGTACAGAATGACACCAGTTTCCGATAAACTCTTTTAAACAACGGCACTTCCAAAGTCTAAACGAGCAAGAATGCATTTTCAGAAATATCTTACGCACATAAATACGCAGTGAAGCATATTTAAATCGTTTGCGTCTTCGATTGAAAACTGAGATGAAACCTTATCTTGCTCTTTTTAAATGAATTAAATTTCATGCACGTGATTTCAAATGGAAATGTTAGGAAGTGACTTGAAAATGAAAGCAACGAAAGAGGTAAGCAGGTCGGGTTTAAGCCGAATTTCTTACTTCTATTGTCTGTACAGAAATATTACGAAACCTGCTTACAAATAAGCATCTACCGTTTTTGTCCTTAAACTCTAAGTGAAAGCTTTGCGATCTTCGAATTCTTGCCTCTATATAGCGAATTTCATTTGTTGGACTGTAAGCATTTTTCATGGAAAAAATTTTTTAATAATTACTTTCTTCTTAGTGGAAATTCTTGGTTGTTTTTTTTTTAAGTAGTGTCAGAATCTGAGCTTAATCTGAGGCATCAAAATATTCTAATAGCTTGTATTTATATATTGCAAACGCTATGCTTAACTTTATTTGCCTTCTGGCGGTGGGTTTAAAAACAACATGAAATCATTTGTTATCACAACCCATATCACTTGAAGGAAATTTTAACTGTAAAAAATAAAGAGAAAAAAACGAACGTTTACTTAAGTCTCTACCTTTAATAAATTTAATCAGCAGAGAAACCTTTCGCCCCAAAAAAAAAAAAAAAAAAAAAGAAGCAAACCCAGAATGTGTGTAATCAAAACGAACTTATTAAGAAGCTACAACGAAAACATTATCTCTTTCGATGCATTTCATTTTCTTTTCTGTTTTTTTTTTCTTCCATTTATGTTCGTTTTAATATGCAACGCTGTTGAAAGTTTAGAGCTGCCAGTAATGCTGACGATGATGTTGATGATGACGATGACGGCTGCCGGTAAAGTCTTCACTCTTTAACCGGTCGACATAATATGTGTTCGTTTAATTTGTTTTTAATAAAAAACAAATAAACAAAACACAACAACAATCAATTCTCCATTTTCTTCTTTTTTTATTTCGTTTTTTTTTTCTCTTTTTTTTTTATTGATCATCGGCATGGAAAGATTACAAGAGAAAATAAAGTTTGATTTTTATGTCAATGATAAGCATTTCAAGAGGCCAACACACACAAGATAAGAGATCGACTGATGTATGTTAATGATAATCACGAAAAATTAATGAATCTTTTATTGTTTGTTGCTTCTTGCCTAAATTAATTTTATTAATAATTAATTGTTACTGGTTGCACTCACGCAACGCTTTTCCATATAAAGAAGGTCACCCATTTGTTGAGCAGCAAAAA
Source organism: Glossina morsitans morsitans (assembly GCA_001077435.1). NCBI lineage: Eukaryota > Metazoa > Arthropoda > Insecta > Diptera > Glossinidae > Glossina > Glossina morsitans. The sequence continues at coordinate 64,335 of CCAG010003123.1, forward strand.
GAAAGATAACTTACGGAATACTGAGGTCGCCTGCAGAGACATTACAAATATTGCGATTACGTTTTCTTTCCTCAATTCGTGGACTTCATAGAGCCATTGAATATCTTCAATATTCAAAAGAAGACCTATATACTAGAAGTTTCATGTGTATGTTATGTTTATGTGATATTATGCTTACGCGCGCGAGTAACCGAATAGGTAAGAACCGCGAAGTCAGTGCTCGTGGGTTGAAACTTCAAGTGCGGCAGAGTTCTCTTTGCTATAGAGAGTGCTCAGTCGGTACACTTACCGATTGGGCAAAAGCCCACCAGGCCGCAACCGCTGCCTCCCAATCTTTCTTTCCTCTCTTTTTTCTGACCTTTGAGACCATATTACACGAGCAGGGCCCATCCCCTGAGTGTTTGGTCATATTGAAAAATAAAACAAATATTTTTTTAAGAAGGCACATCACAACCTGAAAAGTTCACAAACTGCGTACTAAAAAGCAGGCTCGTCTAGCTGATATACATTTGAGGTAAATGTCAGTTTGATTGATCAAAATACTTGCTGCGAATTTTGGAACTGTCTACAGCGGTTTTGCGAAGACATCTAAAGTAATCACTGTTTAAGTCCATGGGTAGCGGTGCTGGGTAGATAAGAGTCGGGACCCTCAAGCCGGTGCTGAAAACTCAGTGTGTTTTCACCATACTCGACTATAGCTCAATAACACTTACCGATTGGGCACACATCTACTAAGTTGCAGATACACCCTATTTCTTTTTCCTCCGTTGTAGCACGAGAGTAAACTATTCCAAATATGTTTCGGTGGTGTTTCGATTACCTACATATGCTTTATTGACGAGCTTTTACCAGTTAAAAACTATGATATATTTGTGCATCGGAGAAAAGTTATTTATAATGACTAACCTTTCGTTAACATAGCTTCAAAGAAAAATTAGTGAGCTTCACTTCATGTGTAAATGCTTATATTGCTATATGTTATACCTAATGTCACATCCAAGAGAAATACTTTTTTTATTTTTATTGTAGAAGCAAAATAACTGAAAGATCCATTTTACAGTCGAATCTAGTCATAATTTTTAAGTTAGCCAGCGGTCATACTCAGGTGATCTCAATTCCCGTTTAATCCTTCAATCAACACGCAAGCCAAAGGTTTTTAAGGGTAACGAATATCAAGCAATGACGCGAATATACTTATTAGCCGCAGTGCGAAGGCAGCTGCTTAGTAAGAACTTATAAAACTCATTATGGTTAATACATATGTGGGTCTCATTATCTACACCTCAAAATCATACTTTACACAAAAAGGCATTCATCCATACACACCTATCACAACTACCTTGAGGTAATAAAACCAAAAGGAAAAGAGGAAAACAAAACACGTGAAATACTCCAACAGCTTTCCTTAGTTTGCGGCGAATTTTTGATACCCAAAGTTCGATACTAATGTTTAGTTAATACACCAAGTAAGGTCTTTGAACGGTGCAGCTGAGACCTATGAGCACCGTTTCTAAGATATTTCGGATAAATTCACGTAAATTCCGCTTCATCAAGCTGCGTTTCACTTATTTTGCTGACTCTTAGAAAGGCATTCTTTGCATCACAAACAATCATGTGTTTATGCTGAGTAGGATTGATAACCGGACAAGATTAACTTTCTTTCGTTTGATTTGTAAGATGAAATATTTACGAACTTTTCTTGCATTTCTTTTGAAGTTTGTGTTTTTAATTTTCTGATTTTTTTTCTTACTTTTTTTTCGGTGAATTTGTAGTTAGCGGCTAAACTTAAAACAGTTAGTTAAGCATTATTGAAATGATGAATGCTGGTGTTTGCTGGTGGTAGAAAGAAAAAATATTTAAATAAAAAAAAAAAATTGTAGCAATCTGCCAACTAACCAGTTGACGGTGGAAGAATACCGTATTGAAATTTCGTGTTTTTCTTCTTTTTTGTTTTATATATAAGAGCGAGATGGCAACGTTTTCGCTCAATAACAGCATGTAAATCGTACAGATATCAAACTTGTTAACAAGTACTTAAGGCTTTTGTTTGGTAATTACTGAGATATTTAAGACTTTTTCTTTTCCTCTTGTTTGGCTGACGTTCCTGGCGAATCGAAAGCAGTTACAGCCAACTACATCTCATTATGAAGCTTTGAATTCACAACGCCTTACGCTAATAAACCAAAAGCACTGCTTCCAACAAATTACAACATGCAAAGCGAATGTCCCATCATTTGCAGATTACTATGCAAGTATCAACAGTTTGTTCGCAGGTAGTTTTGTAATTTTTATCCACAGGGGGTATATTAAGTTTGTCAGATGTTAATACACGCCAGGGACACCATAAACTATTCATAATCAGCTAAGAGAGCACAAATAATTCAGCTATATCCGCCTGTCTATCGATCGATAGTAAGGGAAGGCAGAGCTTACCTTCAAATAATATAAATTTCTGTGCATTACTGTCCATAGCAAACCATCTAAACTGAAAAGGAAACGGACTATATTGCGACTGATCTTTAAGCTTGTGATATAAAACGCATTACTTTTACTGGTGATGGTATATTGCGGGTGTGTGGGGCTGTAGTAGTAATCTGTGTACGAGTCTTGCATGTTGTACTTTATAAGTGAACTTTGCTCTTACGTAACTTGTTAGCTTGTCAATCTAACATAGCTTGTTAAGCATACATAGCTTGTGAAGTTTACGTAGCTTGTTAATGTTACACAGTTTGTGGCGCTTACATAACTTGTGCAGTTAATGTAATTTGCCAAGCTTGCATAGCTTTCCAAGCTCACGTTACTTTACAAGCATGCATAGCTTAGCCTAGGCTTACACAGTGTTCAAAACTTACTTAAATCGCTAGGGTTAAATAGTTTTCTAACCTTACGCAAGCGGCTGCTTGTAAAGTTTACATAGTTTGCTAAGGCTACATAACTTGTGAAGCCTATCTAATTTGCCAAGCTACTATCTAATTTTCTAAGCTTGTATAGCTTTCTAAGTTTATATTGTTCTCTAAGGTCACATAAGTCACATATTTGGCTTACATTGATGTTTATCTGTTTCTTCAATTCGAAACTTTATTGATACCGTTCGCAGTTTGCAGCCGATAAGCATCGCGAAATTCGTCATTAACCAAACATAAGTTTCGTTGTACGCTTTCCATATTTCTATAATGTGGAGATGTTGTCTGATTTGCAGGCGATAGAATAACAAAATAATCGAATACCTTTTACGTAATGTTTAAAAGAAATATTAACCGGTTAAATGGCCTTTAATCAGGAGTGAAGTTGAAGAAAGATTACAAGAAAAAAAAAAAGAAATAATAGTAATAATAAAATATCTGGTCGGATACAAAGAAAAGAGTGCTAAGAACTTTAATTTACTCAGTTGCGTTAAAAGGGTTAATTTAATGACATTATTCTTAAAAGCCGCATTAATCTCTGCAAAATTGCTTATAGTTGTTCATTGATTTCTTGCAAAGATAATGCGTCTGCTTTCACAACCAGCACATTAATGTATTGTGTTGACTAGCAGCAATGCCAGCTATTCGCAATATGGCAAGAAAATGCTATAAGTCGAAAATTTGGACGATAGCTTGAAGAAAAATGCTAGGAGTTGTTAAGTGAGTGCAGCACAAAAGAAAATCTGCATACGTAGGGCGCCATTTATATTTAAAATTTCCTCTGAACCGTGTAATCTTTGCCATAACATTTTCTCATTTCACGGAGAATTATTTTGTTTATATTGATTTGAAAATTGGGCTTCAGGGAAAAATTGAAACTGATTCGTGAAAATTTTCGTTCAATGATTATCAACATAGAGATGCATCGATCAATCTACCTCCACTTCTAGTAACGAAGATCTTTCTCTTGCTATTGGGAGAGGCGAGCTTTATCGGTGGCTGTCCGCTCATCGTCCACAGTCAGCTGTTATGCCAGAAAACATCAATGCTATGCAAAAAATGGTAATGCCAAGCCTACATATGATACGCCGAGGGTTTAAAGCAACCTTCCATCAATATGAATAAAGTATTGCATGATCACTTAGCCGGAGCTTCTTGTATAATTCCACATGGTATAACAAATTCTCAAAGGAATATTCCCGTCGATTGGTGCAAGTACACGCTTGCGAATTCCCATTGCGTTGCTGAAAAAGATGTTTATAAGACTATAACAGTTGACGAATCTTAGATCTATGCGTATAAGCAGGAACGTAAACAGCAAACTGACCGCATGATGGTTTTAAAATAAGCCAAATCCAATAGGAGCTGATCAGGCTCTTAACTTCCAAACAAAAAGTCGATTGTTTTTTTCGAAAAAAAAGGTCATTTAATAACATTGCTGTTAAGCAAGCATAAAAGAATCACACAGCCATTTCTGTGCCGAAAGTTTATGCTTATATAAGGGCATGCTCTCACACATCGCTTTCAACAACTAGCTTTTTAAACAATGAAAGATAGAAAGTAGGCCGAATAATAATTGCCTTCTTTTCGTTGCCGAACATCGAGAACAACGGGGACAATGATTTTCATCGGTAGTAGAAACCTTTAACAAGTTCGCAACCCAAATAAAGTGTTTTGGAGGAGTCCCAACCGGTGTCTCAAACTTGTGTTACTCTTAAATGAGAATTTTTCGAAAACCTATAAAGCAATTTCTAACAAATTACTGTTTGTTCCCTATTAGGCTCGAAATATACATGTTGCCCTAGGTGTATACCTAGGTGTATGCCTAGATGGAATCGTTTTTCTTAGCAGAATAAATTTAGCCATGTAAGAGAGTCACTGTTCGCGAATTGAAATCTCAATGCTGTAGAGTTTTCTTTGGTCGTAGCTATAGTGAGTGCTTAGTCGGTAAAGGCGTACCCCACTTTGATTGAGCGCACACCCATTAGACTGCGGATTCGTCCTCCCTATTTCTTTACCTTCCCTCTCTTCGTTCTGACAGTCACTATGCTACACGAATAGGCGACTACCCTCGTGTGGTTGTTTGCATTAAAAACTAAAAAAATTAAGTGCATTTATATGTCAATGATCTTTTCAAGGACAATTTTCATTACAAAATGCTAGAAACTAGCTCTTATTGACACAACAATTCAGATTTGGCAAATGTATTTGTTAGAAAAAATTCTGTATTTTGGAATTGGTTATAGCTAAGATCAGGCATGGGCAAATGAGCGATTAAAAAAAAGAAGATTGGAGAAGAAATCCTCAATTTTAACAATAGTTGGACCTTGTCCTGGTACCCACCTTAATATGAGAATTAAAATTGGCTTGTGCATAAAAAAAAATTGCCCACCCCTGGCTTAGAGATTGTTGCTTGCGTGATATAAATTGCAACTTGTCACAAGGTGCCCTTCTGAGCACATCTGTACATGCTCATTCTCTCTTTTAAACTGAATGAAACTGAAAAAAAATGCAGCTGAAATTACAGAGACGAGTTAAGTTGGCTTGAAGTGAAAATGCAGAAAGCTACGATATAGTTGGCAAGGTCTTTACGAGACTTCGGGCAAAAAATTTTAATGTTGACCACAATGAAAATTCGCAGACGTCCGCCCGTCTTCCCATCCCCAGAAAGTGATCATCAACGTGGGACTAGGAAAACTTCCCGATTGCTAGATATTTTCCAAACCTGTCATGTTCTGATTAAAACTGGCTCAGATAGATGCAGTCATATGCAGCAGATCAGTGGCTCGCAAAAGTTGAAGATGCGCAAAAATGAGTATATGTCGATTTCGCTTCGAAAGTTCGAAGCTTATACAGCGATAGCTTCAAGCCAAGCCAAGCTCCCGATAAGAGGCGAAACACTATAGATAGTGATGGTGCATATTTTCATTATCAAGCTTTGTAACAAGTATTTTTGAATAAATTCGAATTTTGCCAAATATTTACCGAGGACCATTAAAAAAAGGTTCTATTCTCATTTAAATTTTCAACATGCATTTCGTATGCAGAAGTAGTATTTTTAAGCGATTTTGTCGGGAAATATTATTTTCGAAATAAAGCGTTCTATGTGAGCAAATGGTGGTACGAGGTGTAATGGCAGTGCAAGTATTGAATATAAAGTGCAAAGTTCTCTACAAATTGATTGGTTTGGCATTTACACGAGCGAACAGAAAAAATATGTCAGCCTTGAGTGATAAGAAAGTAAGGATCCTATTGTGGGTCACGGCCCATCCAAATACCCTACAACACTCTCCAGTTGGTCATATAACGATTTATTGAACAAGATGATATATGCGAAGTGGTCGAAAATATGGTCCGATCTAAGCAATTTTCAATAGCATTCATTCATAGGTCAGTGGATCAAGATATCTCAAAAATTGCGTTCTGCTTGTTGAATTCAAGAAGACAAGGTGGACAAACGGACAGATGGAATCGTACCGGTATAATAAAAGGAGAGCCTATTTCTGGTTTTTCACAGTGTTGCACACATCTGCTCAAACTTAGTACACTCTGTATAACAAGTCGTGAAGGGTATAAAAATTTGTCATAACTAACTGACTTTCCTCGGTTATCCTTGATAAGCAATTACTTTGAAAGTAGTTCGAAAGCCTATTCCTTACACCGTGTTAAGTTCAAAATCTATCCTTAGTTATTATCTACTCTTCGGCTACGCATATACTTAGGATGTGTGATAAATTCTCTTTAAATAATTAATTGCTGCAAATACAGCAAAGATCTTCTTCACTCATCAATTTTTTCTGAAGTTGATTTTCTAACAAAAGCACCATTAGTTGGCGGTTCGTTATTTTCGTTAACGCATCTGAGAGACGGGAGAAAAAAAGCAGAAAAGAAAAACAAATTGATTTCCTTTCCATTGTTTGCTTTACTTAATCCATCAATTCAATTTGAAAAGTGTTGAAATATCTGCTCTTCTCTTCTTCTTTTTCTACTTTTTTATATATGTTTTTTCTTTGTTAAATTTTTCATTTTCATCACTTGGCTTTTATGAAGCTTTTCATAATATTTACATGATTGTATAAATTTTTGCATACATTTCAGTTTGTGTGTACATGTTTTCTTAATAAATAATGAAAATATTTCGACTCTAATACCCGCATTGTAATGCGATCCACGATTAATGTTACAGGAAATGTTTTGAAAAGCGCGAAAATTATTTTGTTTGCTTGCTAGCAAAAGAATAAAAAAAAGCACTTTCAAAGCCACGACCATGATCAACAACAGCAATAGTAATAATGCTTGAATATAACCCGTAACAGCCAGCAATATGTTTGACCATTTATATTAAACAAATACATACACAAAACACGCTTAGATGCACATGATGGCAATAACGAACTGAGTTTTGTTTACTGGTTGTATGTGAGTGCCTTGCATATAATACGAAGATGACATTTAACAAATGATACCATAAATGTTAGTAATGATTGCCGGTTGTAACATGAGGCGATTTGGTCGAATAAAAAGAACAAAACTTCACTTTAAACAGGGTTACAACGAATTTCGGGTACTTGCCACTTCTTTTAAAATACTTTATGCTGACATTGGATTAGACTTGGTCGCTTGGTGCTGTCTGTTGGCAAAAAGTAGAAAAGATGTCTATGTGCTTCTCCCAAATTTGTTTAACTATGCACTTGGACGTTTAGTTAAAATATTTTACACCGGTATTGGTTTAGACTTGTGGGCACATATGATAAGTTTCGTAAAAGCAATATATCAAGAAGAAGCATCTTTCGCGAATTTCTCCGATAACGCACTTGAAAGGGGAAAAAGCAGACTTCTTTCCAACGAACTTAACAACAAAATAAAAGATATTTAAGTTTCTGGAGGGAAAAGGCCTTTCGTAGACCTTAAATCTATGTCCTTCTAATCTAAACTAGTTGAGGTCGAAGAGCTCTAAGGGGAACGCAGCAATAAGTTAGTGGCTGGTATTGAAAGGCAAAACAAACAGATTTGGAATCACACAAAAAGTTGACCTTGAAAAGAACACCACCGGCTAGTAACGGAAAATTTTGCCAGCAGTTATGAATTTTATATATGCGTCAGCTTAGGCAGTAACTAAGAAAAGGCGAAAAGACTTTCTCGCTTTCTCTCCATTTAATTCACTGGAGTTTTCCTCTCTTTTGTCTTTATCTTCAACATTATCCAACATTCGTTGCGTATGCCACGACCAACTTAATAGATTCATATTAGAATCTTGGCTGATTGGTAATAATAATACCGGCATAAGTGTTTGTGGCAATGAAGAGATGACTGCTGGTGCTTCTTAACATGTTTGTATATGAATATTACATCGACCAACGGCTTATTGATGAGGGCTTATTGAGTTATTCTATATGGAAAATATCATATAAAAAAAAATAAAAATATTAATTGATTATTGAAAACAAATTAATAAAAGCTTTATTGTATCCTTTATTCTATGCATAGTGTGGGAGTATTAAGGGAAACGAATTCGCTTTAGTTATGTTACACTGTTACCTTCCCTTTCAAGCCCACACCTCAATTTTGCTTCACTTGTTTGAACTAATATTTAATTTGGTATTGCTTTGGTGACTTTTTGAGAAACTCTTGATTGAGGTTTTAGGTGCACCCGCTTGTTCGTCTGTCCTTTCTAATCTAAGTCTAAAGTTGGGTGCGACCGACCTACTATAACTAAATAATTAAGGTTCAATGTGTCAAAACATTTCAAGGGATCTGAAGTTTTTATGCAAATGTGGTTCTCGGAACAGATAGCAGCCATCTATAAATATATGATCTCTAGATATATATTTTTTACGTATATAGCGTCTTCTACATATCTTTATATGCAAATATATAGGATGGCTAGATAGGTATTCAAGGGTTCTTCGCAAAGCAAAGACTTGCTCTTCCTCTCTATCCCTCTATCTTTCTCTCGCTCTTTTTCGCTTACTTATCATTCTTTTAAATGTGGTTGTGGCGTCAAATGCCTCATTTGCCCTTTGGCAGTTTTGAGATAATTGTTGCGCTTTGTTGTCGTGTGTGTAAAAAAAAAGAAAAGAAAATATGAAACTGGAAATGCACAAAAAACGCGCAAAACGAGTTTGTGTGTTTTACATTATTGTTTCTTTCCTTCCTTATTTTATTTTTTACATTTTTTGTTTTCGTTTCGTTTTTTTTGTAGTTTTCGTTGATAAATGAGCTTAAATTGCAAATTGTTGCATTATGTACTTGAAGGAAAACATCTGAGTTACATGTGTAGTTTTGAATGTGCGGCTGTACCACCGCAGAGGTATACATACATGTGAGAGTACAGGCGTGCATACGTCACCACAGAAGGGTGGAACAAAGTCACGTGGGTCAATGATTTTTAATCTATTGTATGTGCGTATGCCTGTGTGTGCAAATACATCCGAACCTCCCATGACGTTGTTGTTGAATACATTTCAGAATATAATATAGTTTTCAAACAGAAATTCTTAAAGACATATAAGCCGTTAAGCTGTTAAGCCGTTGCTAAAGCCATTAATGGGTGAAGTTTTTAAAAAAAAGTTTCACGTCTTAGAAAAGACCTGAAAATATTAACTGCTTGACGAAAGCGACAAAACAATTCTTCCTTCTACTCCTTTTTCTTCTCTTATTTGTGAAAGTACTTGAAAAACTATTAACATAACTATTGAGAAGTAAGAAAATTATACTCGCCATAGGGCGAATACTATAAACCGGCAATCATTTTCTGTAATATCCCTGGTTTTAACATCAGCTCTTGTTTACCTTAAGGTAAAGAGTAAAGACTAAAAAGGAGAAAGCCTGTGAAGAACGTGAAGAAAGTAAAAATTGATCAATTATCATTTTGTATAGGCGTGGCCAAATTTCTTCACTTTTGAACAAGAAATGTATTAAGAAAATTTCAACTTTCTATTTGTTGCAGTGCATGAGCAGTGAGCAAAACAGACTTGCTTTCAGGTTTTACTTTACAGTAAGCGTGTCCTTCGATCGATTTGTCCCATTTTCGATATCATCTTGCTTCCAAGAGTTTCCCATACTTCTGCTGAATTTGAAGTCGCTATCTTAATAGAGGGTGCCAAGAACATACAGCATACGGACACAAGGACGGGCAGGCAATGTTTGGCACATTCAGAATTTCATGCTGATCAGATATATATATGTGTTTTCGAGTCCCTGAAGCTTCCTCTTGCCTGCTGGATTACCACAAGCGCACTATACTCCGTCCCTATTGTGGTTATAAAATGATTGACATCAAAGCTAGCTTTTGCTTCTTTTGCGAATAAAATGAAACTATTACTAAATCGATTACCGTATGTCGTATAACATGACTGAAAAATTGTGACCGTATTCACAAACCGAAAAAGACTCGTATAACACGGTAAGGGAACCAGACAGAAAATATATAATTAAAAACTTTATACATATCTCTCTCTCCCCCTCGTTTTCTATCCCTTTCTTTTTCTCCCCCTTTCCATCTTTCTCTCGCGAAAAAATTATGTATTACTCAACGACGAAAAAAAAAATGCTTTCATTTAATGTCTCAAAATTGAGTATCAAAAAAAGTTATCGTAATTGTGCGAAGTACGTTTGGGACATAAACGGCTCACGTTTTCATATAAAGTAAGTCGTTCGCACCATATGGATTCACGGAACGAGTCTGCACGTTATAGAGGGATCTACTGCGTTAGCTTTATCATCACTTACCTATCATAACTGCTGCTCACTGAAAGAAAGAATAATATGGAGTTTGGGCGTCAACTCCAATAGCTGACTAAGCTTTGCAATAATAATCTATTAACAGATTTTGTCTGTATTCAAAGACACCTACTTATAACATACGCAGTATAGTCCGCCTTTCCTAGAGCATGTTTGAGGAATAAACCATATTTTTCAATTACGCAAAGATTTGTCACTTCTTCGTAATAAGCTGTTTTACTTAGCGAGCTGATGTGGGACATTTTTAAACATGAACCACTATTTTGATAGAGTTTTGGCCCAAGGACGAACGCTGTTGAAAACGGGTCATACCGGATAACTTTTTCGATCAATTCCCATATAACGTCTTATATCGAAAACTCGTTATATGAATAGCTATAGCTGTACTAGGCGAAATTGTGTAGGTCACTTAACACTAGAACTGGCACAGGGTGCCTTCGGAAAGGTGAAGGTACGAGGCTGAAATTTGGCGTAAATATAAACTGAGCCATTAGGAATCTAACACTGGAATATGGCTGCGATCTGCTTACATGCACGTCCACCATAAATGCGAAACTAAGAGCACCTTGAAAAAAAAACTATTTTTTCATATTTTTGTCTATACGTTTCGACTTACTTGGTAGTTCTGGTGTTAATGGAAGAGTACTTTAAATTTCATTATAGTTGGTTACTTATGGTGCCTCTGATATTTGTTTCCTTGGTTTTGGATAAACGTGGCACGAATTATCGTGTTCACCGCGAAAATAAAAGCCTCTAGTCCAAAAGCCTGTCCCAACGGTGAACCTTCCAAATTTTTAAATAAAAATTTTGGAATAAATAGTTCAAGTATTGCTCTTTTACACGCTTAAAAGTTGGTTTAAAAAAACTATATTAATGTAGTGGAGAAATTGAGTTGGAGAAATTAGGCTTTTTTCTTCGAAAACTCATTTACACATTTAACCCCTTGATCTAGTCAGACTTGTGGAATCAATGGGTGAGCTTATGGTACGTTAACTTCTCACTTTAATCTTCTGGCCCTTAGGTTATAGATAATAGATAGATAGTCATTAGACAGATTATAAAGAAGTTTCCAATATACGATGCCGAGGGTTTACCTAGCAATCAGCAAATAGGCTTCGGAATGAAATTCAGGTGAGTTTCATGTCGATGTCTATATTTTAGTACTAGAGAAAGAGGCTGGATTTTCCAACTGAAACGAGAATAGAAACATTATAATATTCCTCGTGAACGAGATAAGTAGTGGAATGGTAATTTCATTCAAAGTATTTTCGTACCATGTAAACATGGAATGCGCTGCATTTTGTTATGCAAAAAAAAAAAAAAGAAAGAAGCAATAAATGTGCCAGATCTCCCGCTATGGTTATTTCGGATTAACTGGAGTTCGTAAGCTGAAATTTTAATGTTTTCATCCGCCACCTCCCTTACCTTTTCACCTATCAGCCTCTCTCTTAGAGAAAGATTCTCTTTATGTTTCATAATTCCCAGTAAATGCATATACAATGCACTTTCATTTCTTGCTTCCATATTTTAATCAGACTGGCCCCCTTCACCAAGTTTCCTCTTGCCTTATTGGGTTTTCAATTTGCCACGTTTTGCATAAACTTACCTGCCTACTCCAATGACGTTACTTGTTGTTGTTGTTTATATATTTAGTTAGTTATTCAACACCCAAAGGTAACAAAACCGACCAAACACTTAAAAAAAAGGTTATGGAAACACTATATAAAAGCCATACACATATACACATACAAAACACTTGCTAACGTTTCGTACAACAGTTTTGTTAATGCAAGAGACTTCTCAGAGTTGATTGCGTTGCACACCGCGCGCACACAAATACACATACACAAAGAGATAAGTAGCTTTATAGCTGGCTGGCTGGTTGGCTGGCATTTTATTTAATGGATCTTCAGCACTTTGAGTGATTTATTTCACACGTTGATGGAATGGACAGCAATGGGCCATATTTTGACGTTTATTACTAAAGTAAGCAGGATAGTCCACGTTTTTCAATGTAAGTATCAGGGAGGAGCGAACGGGAGAAAGAGATAGACGAACAAGGAATACGGAGTACAATAACATACAAAAACTGCAACTTTTTCTTTAACTTTAAACTATAAAATGAAAACTTTATTTTATAGTCAACATCTGCAAATTTTGCTGAACTGAAATTTGGAAGTTGTTCAAAATAAAACCCTCTTGAACGGGTAATGGAATGCTTCTAAAAACTTTATATGCATTATTAAGCCAATCTTTATATTTGACTTTAAGTGCCGGGGGCACACTGCTTTTGAAAACGATGAGGAAATACAATAAGTTTTTCGTTTATTAACTTTTGTTTCCATTCTTCCGCTTTGTTAATTAAGAGAAAAAGACATAGATAGTATAATACAAAAGGAATGTCGATGCATATAAAATTATAATACAGATTTGTTTGGATCCTTATTGTTTTGCTGCTAAAAGAGATATGGTCTGGTTTTCATATCACACCATAACTTTACAGTTACCACAATATATTTGTACTGCTCTGTAAGTATAATATATTTATACTTACTAAGCTCTCTCAACATTGATCCAATAAGGCTTTTCGAATCATTCTCTGTACCCACAGTCTGTTAAAACTCGTAAAGCTTGCAGAGAATCGTTCCGCTAAACTTTGATCTTTAGTAAACATTTTATGCGCCCAACGCCACATGCCCTACATTGCGTCACTCAGGGTTTTCTTTTATTCTAGTTCAGAATTTTTCTAGTTTCGTTTCACCAAGTGTGGTCCAAGGGTAGATTATGCTTGTCTATATCTATGAAATATCCAGAATGACTTGAGATAGACCCAGCTTTTCACACAACCTTCGATTAAGAATCTGTCTCTCCGTCTGTCCATCTTAATTACTTCATCTACAGGCTGCAATTTTCGAGATACATTGATGAAATTTGACTCCCTGACGTTTTTTGGTCCAAGGCCGGACGCTTTAAAAATAGTTCAGTGCGGACCACATTTTCAACCGATTCCCATATAACATCTTGTTTTAAAAAGTCGTTATATGATCAAGTGTAGAGTGGTGTAAGGTACTTAAGTCGTGTTTTCACTTGTTTTCGTGAATGACTGTTTGAAACACTTATAACATAGCATTGCTCACTCATTATGTCGAGAAAAACAAAAAAACTAAACAATGAACGCAGCCGTACCTGCTGCGTTCAAAACTCTTTCGGAAATCTCATGGAGCATTTTACGCATTGATCGAGAGACACTTCTACCATAAGTATACATAGACTGATATCTGCTTCACTATCAATTTATTTGAAAATCCCAACGATGTTCGAAAATAATGTAGTATCTTTACTTCAGCTGGTCTCATGTATTTGTATACTACACCAGTTGTGCTACAAAGGTATGTTAATTTGCATTCATGCAAAATCCAGGCGGACTTAAGAACGTCTTGTTTTTTATTATTCAGAGCCACTTCCTGAATAAATCTAAGCTTGTCCATCCGTCCGTGCGTCCAACCAAGAGGTAACATTTTTTGCGATATTTTGATGCAATTTGGGACACTGATCGCGAAAACACCGCTGAAAATGTTCAGGAGCATTTTTTCGATGACTTCCCATATAACGGTAATTAACAGCGGGCATTGCCCACTACGACGTAGCTGAACGTATCAAAATAAATTGTTCTGCCGTGTTCTGATCAAAATATAGTTCGAATGCTTGTGGTACACGATTGCGCCAATCGGTATTCACTCTGTCGAATATTAATTGTTTTATACCTGCGAAAGCCTGGCGAATGTTCGTCTTCAAATGTTCTAACGTTTGTAGCTTGTTAGGATAGACTTGGGCTTTGGTATAGCCCCAAAGAAAAATAAATTCATATGTCACATTAATCACATTACCGCGACGGTCTGGATAGAGAAACCGACATGGCGACATAGTTGTCTGCTGAACAAACAATGAATATCCGATCGAGTAATCGAGAAATCGTGAGTCGCATGCTGACCTGGATATTTTCACACAAGGCAACACAAAATATATATTTAAAGATCCATCAATTTTAAAAAGTGTCGCTCTGATGAAAGACTCTTTACTTCCTTCTTTATTGCAAGAGGTCCGTTTCAAGACATACCGGTTAAATTAAAAAGAAATAAAGTGATTTTACATAAAATATAGAGAATTGAACTAACAACATAGTTTTATTTCTATTCGTTTCTCATTCAAACACCGCGCGAAGTTTTAGTTTGCTCTGAGCGCTGAAAAATAAACGTCATTATAAAGTTGTCACTCGCGTTTTCTTTTTTTTTTTCCACCCACCATTAAACGATGACGGGTATATTCTTTTTGTGAAAACGCTTGCACCGCCCGGAAGGAAACTTCATGGACCCCGCAAAGTACACATATTATTGATTAGAAACAAGTTCTGAATGAACTTGAGCATGTCCGTCTGTCCTTCTGTCCGTCTGTTCGTCTCACCGTCTATCCGTTTGTGTAATGTCTGATGTAAACGCTTTCCTGGCCGCAAAAATGAAGCTATCGACTTCAAATTTGACAGAGACATTGGAAGTTCTTGCATGCAAGTTGGTACTACAAATGGATGAAATCGGCCGAACGATGCGGTC
>CCAG010003124.1:0-30656 GCA_001077435.1 Glossina morsitans morsitans
AATGATTCGCTTACTTCATGTTTGATCGCAGGGGATGGAAAACGTGAATGAAACTTCTGCCCCTTCTCTGCCAATCAACTATACTTCTTATCGTAACATTAACATACGTAAATTTTCATATGAAATCTTATAACCATGCTTGAGCCCAAGGTGAAATAATGGATCACAGTCCTATCTACGCAAGAAGGTGAGTTATATCCAGGCCAGTGTAACTCTTCATGTAGTGCACACTTATACCGTAGTTGATGGCATTATCTTCGATAGTTAATAAGACGTGACTGTTTATACTTTCATCTGAAATGAGTGGAAACTTTCTTCAAATAAAATTTCAAATTTTGTTCGAAAAATAAAATTTTGGCTTTCGTAAAGATCCAAAAAGGATTTTAGACTCAATGTACTGACCAGAACAACTGTGTCTGTTTGGTATAAGATGTTAGAAAAATGCATGGACAGCGTTGAAGGAAGTTATTATGTTATCTTATGGAAGTTAAGAAACTGGTGTTCACTGGTGTATCGTTTATTCACAATTAAAGGCCGCGTTGACGTCTTAGAAAAATCAGTTGGATCAACACGATCAATTTTGAAACGACATTTACATCTCAAACGCGTGTTACGATAACGCACCATATCATCGGGTCTCTGAAAGTTGTTCGCTACAAATTTAATTCAAATCATGTCGTAACTGTTTTGTTTGCCTGATTTAACTTCGAATCTCGAGACGCTGGCTAAGAAACACCATCCCGAGTTGATTTGAAAAATTCACTTTTTTTGTTTGGCTTAAAGCAAACAATCATTCCTTGTAAGTACTAAAGATATTGTCATTAAATCCACGTTAAACACGTGCCAATCTAAGAGGAATGACTTGCTTGAGTAAGCACATGCAATTCACTTGGACAGTAGGAGCTGTCTATACAGATTGCAATTTAACAGTGTAAATATATTAAACTTTGAGAGATTTGTAGAAATCTTATATAAGTGAAGATTTCCCCTAGATTTCAGATATCATTAAAGCGTTTTTATTACAGTTTATTTAAAATTTTGCTAATTTTTCTTTTTACAACTTATTTATTGTTAACATGAATAGCAGAATAGTGTTCTATAGGGTCCGCAATAGCGTAAAATTAATATGTTTTAATTTCTTTAACTGTATTATTCTTTACGGTTTAGTGATAAGCGCACTCTATGTTCTTTGAAAAAAAGCGCACACTTGTGCACCAAAGTGCTACTACGTATATTAAACAACGGAAATCCATTCGCACATTCCAAATTGAGAGAGAGAGAGAGAGAGAGAGAAAGAGAAAGATTATAAATTACAATAATTCAACCATATCAATAAATACAAAGAAGAGAAATTAATAAACGTATACGCCATGAGCTCATTTTAGCATATGAATAAAAACTGGTACAAATCCGCACACATATGTACTAATATGGTTCAAGGAAAAGGCTAGAGCTAGCGAATAAAACTTATGCATTAAGCAAAAACACGCACATATACGGTCGGTTCGATAGTGAACGCATGAGTAGGAAAGCGTGTAACAGGATATAGAAACTTTCAACACAATGCTTGCTTGCAATCTATGCAATAAAATACCAAAAAATAAATAAATAAATAAAATACTGCCTACTTTTAAGTGCAAAATATTTCATTGCCTACTTTTCGAAGCTAATTGTTCTACGCTTGTATGCACAAAAGTTATTAAAGTTGTTAGATGCTAATGAATTACAGATAATAAATATCCAACAAACATATTGATTATGGAAATTGTTCTTAGGCCAGTCTTTTTTTGTATTAGTGATAAGTTCTTTTCATAAATGAAACTATATTTTCTCAGTTATTTTACAAATTTTTAAATAATAAAAAGAATTCCTTTTATGTTGGAAGGTAACTAGGATACCGTTGTTTTAACATTTTTTTCTTCGATTTTTTTTTCTTTGTTTGCTTTATTGAGCACGCATATGTATGGTGTGTTGAAATAATGATACCCTTGAGTGGTGCTGTAAGTACAATGCGGTACGTCTTAATGGACATAAATTATGAAATAATGTTTTTTGCAAAAAAGCTTTTTTTCGCTGCATTATAAAGTACAGTTTATTGCTTGAAGACATTATGAACTGAAGGTCAAAGCATAAAGAAAAATATAAATGTAAATAACATCCTCTTGGCCACTTTGTAATTCAATAAATCGTTAACTAAAAGAATAAAAGCGAAAATTGCATTAACAAGATACTTCGATTGTTTTCTTTAAAAATATTCCTTAAAGCTAAGTATCTTTTAACATTAAATTATTCTTCAACTCCTTCCAAAAGGGTTGTAAAGGAAAACGGCTGAAAAGCATAACCCAAACCTTCATAAAATTTGCTCATAAATTCAACCCTGAAAAGATAAATCACAAAACTATGTTAAATCATTTTGTAACAGTAAAAGCGAAAGAACAACACGAGCTACGTACCAATGCAATCGTAAAGTATGCAGGAAAGCAGATAGACCTTCAATTAACACTAAAATGCCTATTGTCAAAAGGGACCAGAATATGAATATCACAAAAAGGAAAATCGCACCGAAATAGCTTTGTATAGAAAAAGACATGGCAAATACCATTCCCCACAAAACTTCGGACAATTCTAGGGAAGAAAAAACACAAAATATTTATATTCGATTTGAATCATACCATAAATCTGCATCGCGTAAATAAGAGTCGCGACTACCAAGTCAGTGTTCGTGGGCTTAAATCCCAGTGCGGTAGAGCATAGCTACAGCGTATGCTCAGTCACGCCCGTTAGTCCGAAGTCACCCCCTATGTGTTTCTGACTTTCCTAATTGCTTTATCAATGCCATTGTGTTCCATCTATAACGGATATCCTGCAAAGTATATTTTTTACTTTAAAGTCTCTTTTCCTTCGCCAAGTAAAACCACTGCTGTGCGCAACTTCAGTATAAAAAGTAGATTACAGTTTTTCGTGCTGTGTTATATGGACGATGGTCAATTTTTAAGTTAATGTCCAAGTGCCAGTCGTTCATACGCCAAGTGTCAGTTGCCTAATTCTAGTTCAGTGAGACGAGGATTCTGACAAAAAGCGATGAAGAAACGAAGACATAAACTTAAGTCAATTGTCGAAGAATATTGCGAAACCATATATCTGATGACTTGTCTATTGTTGTCAACTTCCAGACAAATTTCAATTTTTGTCGTACGATGGAGAGGATGAAAAAATAGATATTTAAATACTTCTAACTTAAAAAGTAAACTTACGTGCGTGAGCTAAAGACAAAGCCCATAAACGCAGATAGGAAGCCGTGTGAGAGATGGTACTCAGCACATATTCGATAGTGTGTATAGCTTGTTGTATAAAAATTTCGCTCATAGGCTCATCATCATTGCCGTGACCTCCATGACCGCGACTATCGGATTTCTGAATTTTATGAGAATTTGGGTTCTGCTCAACATCAATGTTTTCTTCATATAGGGGACGAACTTTTTCTTTTTACAGCACATAAGATACAGAGGTTTACCCAGTAACATCCAGGGAATGCAGGCTAATGCTATAATTACAAATATTCTCTGCACTAATTCTTGCTGTTCAAATAAATATTCTTCGCAACCCTCTAAAGGTTCCTGATGTTTAAACAACATCATATTAATGAAAAGTATTAAAATGGAGGGTGCACAGCCTGGTGTATTGGCTAACTCCTCCGATTGAGCTGAATACTTGACCCACTTAAAAAACATCATAAATACCATATAGCCAAACAGTAAAACCAAGAAAATTATTTGCGGCATAAAATCCATAATGATGTTAATGCTTCTTTTGAAATAACAATGATTCACCAAGGACATGCAAACGCCGAAAATCATATGTAAGACCCCAAATATGATCGATAGTTTCATTTTATAAGTATTCAAGAAGATTATCTTATTATCAGCCAATTGCCAAATGGGATCCAAGCCCATTGCGTATACACCTGACACGTGTCGTCCGGGATCCATTTGAAGATGACTATTATTAAGTATGGTTGAATGATTCCAATCCACAAACCAAGCAGAACCAAATACATTCATACTCTTTGAAAATATATCATTATAAATGAAGCCAGTGTATAAAGAGAACAAAGCCATTAGTAATATAATGTAACGTCCGTTAAAGAAAATATTAAAAATTTCTCCTTTGATTTTACGCAATTGTCTTTCGCGGAAAACCATTAGCAAAGCAAATGACAGCAAAACCAGACCATGACCTAAATCACCAAACATAACAGCAAATAAAAACGGGAAAGTAATGCAAGTGTACAATGCGGGATTTATTTCGCGGTACGTAGCCATGCCGTAGGAGTCGATTAGGTTTTGAAAGCCGCGTGTAAATTTGTTTGTCCTTGTGAAAGTGGGGGGTTGCTCATCAGGAGCTATTACATTTAAAAATGACGGCACATTACTTTCCGCTCTTTTAGAGCCTTCAATTAAGGCATTCTGAACGATCGTCAAATCTTTAGAAGGTACCCAACCCTCGCCGATTAAGCACTTATTTGTAACGTCCAAGTTGAACATGTTCAGGGTATGGTAGATTGCTTTCATTTTTTTAACCATAATCGACCAAGTGGCTAAGCTACGGGAGGCGGCAACCAGTACACGATTACGATGATCGGCCGTAGTATTCAAAACCATACGCAGGTCTTGCAAACGCAAGCGTATATCGTTAAGCATTTGTTCGCGCTCCTGCTGGGAATTTGGACAGGGATAAATAGCTGCGTGGAAGCCAGCGCACACTTTTTTAACGCGTTGTTTCAATTGTTCTCCTTGAAAAAAGGCTACGAATACTGACTTGGAAATGCAGTGACCTGTCTCCGGATCTTTAACAGGTTCGTTAATTTCGCTACGTCTAAGAAATATATTTCCGCGCGAGATGCGCCATAGCATGCGTTCAAAAGCAAAAAATTTTTCTAATTTTATAACGCCAGCCACAAAACTTAATTGGCCCGATTGCTGATGATGATCCATTTGATTTCTCGAATCCAAATTAATGTTTTGAGAATTGCTAAAGAAAGTTTGAGTCTTTTCCAAAACTTGCTTTAGTTCGGTCATTTCCAGAAAATTACTATTCAGATTTATAGCATTTTGACTGAGCTCACGCAATTCCGTTTCAATCGATTCGAGTTTTGCCTCTAAATCGACAATTTCGCGTGGATTTGGAGCGAAAGGTTCCATATCCTCATCCAACGTCGGAAAAGTAATATTATCTTTTTTTAATTCAAACTCAATATAACGCATTCGTCGTTCCAACTCGTCACACCGTCTAACTTCTGTGACAAATTTACGTTGAAAAGCGTTGACTTCTGTATTAAGCTGCAAGGAAAGCTAACGTTAGATATTTATTTGCGCAAGTTTTAAGAATACTTCTTACATCACGGAATTGAACACAGCCACGTTCTCCTAACTCAGAAACTGAAGTATAAGCTGCCTCCGGTTGTATAAACATTTGGCATAAAGCCATCTCTTCACTGCGAAACATATCGCCCATGGCGCTCAGTAGAATTTAATCCTTGACAAAACAAAAGAAAATTTTTTAAAATAGCCTCCCAATCTTTGTATATATCATAGTGGAGTTATGTGCCTGTGAGGATAGAATTATAATCACATTTTTACAAATAAACAGCAAGTAATCCCTATACATTTTTGGTTTTCATGTTCTTTTTTTTTTTAGTTGATAGCACACATTTAATACCCTTGGAACTATAATAAATCGTTATACGGTGAACGCTTTTATCTTATCGATGGTTATCTAACAGGCTACTAATGTAATTTTATTGCTTTATAATAAGCGATAATAGTTTATTGTATACATGGGTGGGAGTGCGTTAATATGAACGGCAATTTTAGCACGTCTGCAACTTAAAAGATAAAATCGCTCTCCCAGAATTTGCTAATTATAGTGATTAATGAAAATTTATGTTTCTAACGGTTTGCAAAACTATTCATTCTAGACGACAACAAAAGCACTAAAGTATCAAACAACACGCAAAAATGGATGCATTTAAAAATTTGTCGCTAAAAATTTATGCAATGAGAAGGGCGTAGTATCCCATAAGCTTCTCGCTTTGTGTTGTAAATCGAAAATACGATAATACGTTATATATACATATACATGTATATATATAATAATATGTTCGATAAGCGAGTTGAAAATTTATAAGTGTTATGCTCCATATAAGGCTTGATGGATCGTGTTATATATATTCATCCACGTACAAGTCTAAACTTTTATTGATGTGTATTACTGTACGTTCTTTATACGAATTCAGATACACGTATACAGATACAGATACTTTTAAAATATATGTTATTCTTATTGTTATGATTAATTTAGCCAGAGAAATAAATTTAAAGACAAAAGTCTTACAGTACTAGCATCTGAGGCTATCGGCTTTATTGCAAACCTTACCCTACTTCTGATTTCAACTCACGATCATTGAGTTGTCAGTCGAGTTAGTCGGTAGAATATTCGGGCCCTCGAACGGATTAAAAAAAAAAGAAAAAAGTGAAAATCTTCCAGTGCCAACGATCTCTTTCTTGATATGCTCATAACTAATAAAAAAATTGCACGATTCTTGAAAGGATTGTATTCACAGTTTAATGTAGACGAGCATAACATTCATAACATAATGTGGTTGGGAGAAAAAGTTAGTGTTTGCTCATCGTAATTCTTCCAATGATCACGCACATCAAACCAAACTCGGTGCTAGTACTTTGTACTTCCGTGATCATTTCTATCATCTTATTACGTTAATAAAGATCCACTTCTTCAAGAGTGACAGAAGCCGTTCAACGCTTCTTTACCATGTCAATGAATGATTTATAATGGGATTATCCAAATATACTACAACTTCCAGAGTAACCTCATCACTGACCCAATTCCTGTTGTCTGCGATTTGCAAACACATAACAGCCGTTGGAGATCAGATCTGCAAAATGCGTTGGGGGCGGTTGCAACATCATCTTCAATTCGTACAATTTTACTATAGTAAGGTAATGCAGTGCATTTGTTTCATTGTCAGTAAACAGGATATATATTTGGAAAACA
Source organism: Glossina morsitans morsitans (assembly GCA_001077435.1). NCBI lineage: Eukaryota > Metazoa > Arthropoda > Insecta > Diptera > Glossinidae > Glossina > Glossina morsitans. Next base: position 7,075 of record CCAG010003124.1, read on the forward strand.
TGCCACACATGCCAAAATTTTCATGTAAAGCAGTGAAAACAAATCCTTTCGATATTTTTAGAATCTCAACTAACTCTTGCAAGTTCATTTTTGAATAATCAAAAATAATTTTCGGAATTTTTTCGATTTTTTCTGGTGTAACCATCACTTTCGGACGTCCATTGTCATCATCAGTCCCGCCTTCCGTCGATTAAAACCAGCAAAGCACTGAGCAATTGTTTTGTTTCAGAAAACTTTTTAAGTTCTCTCTGAGTTGAAACATGATTTTCTCCATAAAACAACACTTAAACAATGTTTAATAAAAATAGCGTCACTTGAAATGCTGTAAATAGTAAATAAATGCATAAAAATGACGTGAGATTTTTCCATGCACTTTCTAAAAATAATCTGAATTGTTTTTTTAGAGACGACATCTGCTGCACAACTGTTCCGGCGCTTACTGCTTATTAACCGATGTTTTGCATACATATACATTGACAAGATTTTCACAAGATATATAAACTTTGTGATTAGCGCAGAAATTCCAAGTCGACATACTAATGCTTCTTGACTGCGCACTAGCATTTGCTTAAATTGCACACATAAAAAAGAAACATAAGCTGAAATTTTACTCATATACTTTCTACTAAATTGCATTTGTAACAATAGACGCGAGAATGAATACCAGAAAATATACACGAGATATTTTTGTTAAGATATTTTGCTTGTATTCTGTACCGTTGTTTATGGAAAAGAAAAACACACAACTTTTTTAGTTTTTAGTTTGGATTTAATATAAACGTTTTCAGAGCGTAATTAAGAGTCTCGCACCATGGTCGGTAAACATTTGACCGCCTGGCACAATTTGCAGTTAATAGAAAAGCCAATTATTGTCAAGTTAATTTATTAATCTTTGGTAATAAATAAAAAAAAGGTGTCGCGGCGATAATAATTGTTATTTTATCAAAAAGTAAAGAACAATAAACAAGCAGAATATATATATACATATATATACAGACAGTTCACCGACTTAATAAACGTGACTGCATTAGTGTTAACGGTGTGTGGTATAGTGTGGCATGCTGATGTAAGTACATATTCGCTTATCAAAACAATAGGGAATGCAATATTAATCGATTTATTGCTGCGAATGCACGTCTTCTACGCTTGACTTGCGGTTAAGGTATGCGTAAGTACTCGCGGGTGTCATGTGGTTTTAATACGCGTAAACAGTTTGGGGTAGACAATGTCAAATTAAAATTGTCACTTAATGATATTATTAATTATCTAAAATAATGACTTATTAATTATATACTTTATGGAAATTCAGTGTAAGTGATTTCGGTTTTCTTTTCCGAATTTTTAAGGGAATTCTAATTTGCTGTACGCTAAAGACTTTGGCAATTAAAAACTTGGCCATATGTCTGCTGCGTTAACATGTAAACCAACTGCGTTGTTTATGTTTCCAGTCTTCTACTGCAATCATGCAATAGAGCAGGAAAACTTTTAGGAGTCTAGACATTTCGATATGAAGTTACAGCGAAACTGGTTATGTTATGAAAATGAAGTTAGTTGCGGACAGTTTGTTCGATAAGTCATTCTGCATGCAACTGGCACACTAAGAGATGTAAATAACTTGTAGTTAACTAACTATGTAAATTACCTGGTCTCTCATAGAAAATGGAAAGTCATAAGAAAGCAAATTAGCTAAGTAAGCAAAGGGTTTCAATGCTAAGGCTTGTCTTTATTTTTCTTTATCTAAACCCTCTTACATCTCGCTTTCATATAAGATTTTACTATATCTTATCTAACAATTTGAACCTTTTCCCAGATGAAGTTTAATTTAAAATAAATTTATTTTTAATCATAATTTTGATAATAGTTCGCCACGTAGCGTTAAGATCTTTGCATTGTTTTCTATCAATGCGAAACGTTTTGAACGTGTGCCTCCCAATGATGGCAAATCGGTAGTACGATCTATATATAGCTTTAACAAAGACACCCGAGGGATCTGCTACCACGCGAATTTCACCATCTGCAGAATGTAATTTAGCCCATGCCGTACACATTTAGGTCCTCTTTCAAATCACCTGCAGGGTCAACATAACCGGCTAAATGAACTTTAGAGCAACCGAGCTTAAAAGCTTTGGGTGCATTAAAATAACTTTTCTCTTAGCGATGAACTTGACGAGATTTATTTTATTGGTCGATGAACCTTCAAACAAATCCACCGAATGAGATGTATAGCCAATGTTGTTTGAAACGTACGGATTGCGCTCACCTTCAACGAAGACTTTATTAGGAAATTGTAACATTTTGCAGTGCATTTTGGTATCCTATTAAATGTGGCCAGGACTTACTTTGATAGATTTTGATTCAAAAATCATCAGAAGACGCACAAACAAATGTTTTCCTACGAAAGACTTCACAGCCTCGTAGTATTAATTTAAAACATCATTTCCTTACAGTTGTTTTACCACACACCCATTGGACAGATCCAGACAATAATTAAACTTTTATCTTGAATTATCATGCAATTCCATCTAATGACTTCTCATATGTTTTCTTAGTAAAGTGCAACATAATGTTAACTTAAGCAATGCTTCTTTCTTACAGACTTGTGCTCAGCCACACATACATTTTCTTATGAAAGTTCAGAACAAACGTATTTTTCTGCAAATAAGTTTGTTGTTTAGTTCGGTGTAAGAAAAAAAAAAAAGGAAAAAAAAACTCCGCATATATTAAAATAATAATGCGCTAAAATGATCAACTTTTCCATGTTTTTCAAAAGGGGGAAATTTTCTTTATTTAACTTCTAGTTTCCTCCAAAAGTTCATAAATCATGAGTTCTGTAGAGAGTGCAAACTTTTATTTTTTAATTACTTCCTTTGTGAGTGTACATAAGGAGTAATACTAATGATTTCTTACATTTCGTTGATTTATTATTGATTATGCAAAGCATTTTGGCATAGAGGTCATATATCATAACAGAAATTTCTACTCAGAACTAAACGTTCGTTCCCTATATTTACCGACCGAAGCCAGCGGTATATTAATTTCTCGTTACGTTTACCTACAATCGAAATCCTCTGAAAACTATCGTTTAATATAGGCTTGTCCGTCCATCCACCACGTTATTTTTTCGGCCGCCATTTTCTCGTCGCAACTCTCATAAACGTGGAGAACGGAAAATAAAACAAGGAAGAGGGAAAAACTGCCGAAGGGTGTAGTGGAATAGTTGTTGACCTGAAGCGCAGCGCCAATCTAGTGCTATCTATGACGGATCCAGGAAGTCGTCGACGATATCCTAATTGTGTTGTCCGCAATATGCCCAAACGGTAGGTATCAAGAACTTCGCTCTAATGGCTATACATTTTTGTTACTTATTTAATTCTCAAGCAGTTGAGGAAACTCATTTGTCATTGTTATAGTTATGTTGGCTGCGCATGGAAAGCACTAAGAAGAAGAAAGGGAGACGCTCTAAAACTGAGAATTTATTAAACGTATTTAATATACGAAACGCGTAGAATGCTTTTTTCAAAGATGTATACGTACTGTGTAAACTTCGCCAAGAGAGTCTTCAGCATCATTTATCACCAATGGAGTTTAAATGCGCTCGCACTGAATTATAAAACATTGAAGGAGCATGGAACAAGATTTCATGCTTTAAATCGAAAAAGGGGGAAAAATCATGTTTTTAAATGTACCTTAAATTGATGGTGAGTAAGCAACACAAACAAATACGTTAAGTCTAAAAGTTTAAATCAACGGTATAAAGCTCGTATATATCAATAATAAACTTGTGATATATTTATTTGTCAGTAGTTGTGTTTTTCGGACGTATTTACAATTTACAATAAACAATGCAAACACACATAATATATTAGAAAAGCAATGAACTATCTAAAGCGAGTGTTTGTTATTCATTTATCTAATCAACACCTCAAACAGCCATAAACTGCTTATTTAAGCAGAATTTCTGGTTACCGGGCATTTGTGGTTTCTGATTGATTCCATTGAATTGTTTGCATAATGGCCATAGAAAATTTTACCTTTGGTACGCACATGGAATTTCTCTTAAAAATTTTCTTGTGTTAAGAAATGAATAGAAACAAAACAAATATACCGTAAGCAGTATTTTACTTATTGTTCTAAAAAGTTTTAAATTCGAAATTAATAGAAAAAATCTTCTTCTCTCTTCTTCGACTTTAATTATAATTTAGTGGGCGATTTTGAGTTGAATATTATCTATCTATCCATATTTTGGTTAAGGAGAGCCAAAAATTGTCGATTGATTAAATTATTCGTTTTCATTTTTCCTTTCAGCGTTTATAACAACCTGCGAGAAGCTTCTTTTGGAGGTCAACCATTCTACGCTAACTTTGAACTATGAGCGACTTACAAAATCTTCTTATGCAAGCGATGAATCAGATATGGGCTTTCATATTTCGATATCAAAGGAACTTCTCCTCTCCACATCAAAAATGGAATATGCATTGCATAGTGATTCCTGAGCGCTCTGTATGCGGCGATCAGTTATGCGAAAAAAGTTCATGAAAATTTAATGAAGATAACGAGAGCATCATTCAGTTTCCACAAATAGACAAAAATGGCAATCGGTCGGCCATAGGCGGCCAAATTGACGAATCGAGATGCTTACCGACTCAGAATTTGGTACTGAAGAAGAAGCTTGCTTCTGTGGTGCTGCGTGATGTGGGGCTATTTATCGGTCTCGCATTCAAAGTCTTACGTAACAATTTAGAAGTTTAAGGTTTAAGGGAAGAAAGATGCGATCAAAATATTGGGTTTAGGTGGACATAGAAATATTCATTCATGTGCTTCATTATTTTGTGCAACGCATCGTAGTCTTTCATAAATATTCATAGTCTATTCCCACGTATTCGGGGACTCGTAACTTCCCCTGAAATCTTGACGTAGGTGTAAATACTCATCCGTAAGAAAAAAGGAGGATAACGTAGCACACCCTTCGTTCGTGAACATAACTGTGCCTGACAAATTTCTTTTTTGAAATCTTTTTATCAGAAAAAACTCAAATCAAAACCTAAAGCAAACTTGTCGTGAATTTCGGGATACTTCACCTTGTTGCAAGTGTAAGCCCCTGAAGATTCTCTTTACATAAGTTTTTCTTTCCGCGTAATTTAGGATCCATAGTGAAAATATTCTTAATAAGTTATAGTCTCCGTGCCTTGAAAATCCTCCGAAGAGCTCTCATCAATGATTTCTTCAAATTGTTTCACAAATTGCGAATTTTTAATAGCATTCGAACATTCCGCATATTTGTGATGGCTGCAACAATTTCTTTATCACAAACTATTGTTTTCAAATTACGACAAACTTTGCGTACAAATGCGTGATTGAGAAAATTGCACTGCTATGCAGTCTTCTACTGACAATCTGCAAAAAAAAGAGAAACATTATTCCCCAGAGAGAACAGATTCTCTCCAGACAGTTTATATACTTCATGTATAAAGGAGTAAAGGCAGGTCGTCAATATCGAAGAGAAGAATACGTTTTCTGATGAGGCCCGTTTGTCACACACACAGCGAGACCAGTCCCATCTTTGCGAAAAGTAATTCTTACCAAAGGTCAGGATGATCATCTGGCTTGAGTGTCAGGTACACAATTCACTGGCTTGAATAAATAGTCTGTTGGCTGAACTTATGATGGCACCGTAAATGTGTAATTCTTTGACTAGAGTTTTCTTACGTTTCTTCATTCTACGTTACATGCGTTAGCAGATTCTTGTCAACGTTAAATTCTTTGAATTCTTCGATGAAATTCTTTTTTCATCGAAAATTACCTCCATAAATATTGTTGCGAATCCTTCTACTAAAATGAGTAAACATTTTGAGTTTGCAATTTTATATATATTCGAGTAATAAATATTTTATTTAATTTTCCTTTGTGGTTTCATTTTGCTTATGCTCCTTCACTTTACTCAACCCCTTTAATGTTATCAATATCAATTTATCGTTAAAATTATAGCACATTTCCCTTACTGCAATTGGTTATCTGAAATTAATCAGTGAACTGTGCTCCTTTATAAACTTACATTGAAAATTTTATTGCGAAACCAATGATTTATCATCTAAAAGAGTGCAAAAGACATTCCAAAGCTTTTATCTTATTCGACTATTACCTATAAAATGTCAAATCGATTGTAAAAAAAGAAAACACCTGCGTTCTCCTTTCTTTTCTAGTTTTAACTTATTGCTTTTAAGTTTCAATATATAATATGTGGACATATATGCGATTCGACTAACCGTTTAGTTCTTTTTTTCTGAATAGGGACGTACAGATGTTATCTCTATATCCATTTTATTTTTAGAAACCTGCATATCTAATTTTTAATGGGAATTAACAAAGCGAAGCAAACATTTTAAAACTTGGCAATTGGTCGCAGTAGTACCGTTTAATATATTGATGGAAACATTGGTAATTAACTTTAAGCTTAGTTAAGGCATTACCAATATACGAATATTATGCAAAGTAAATTTGGATTATTTCGTTCCAAATATGTACGAACATATATATACTTTTATTCAAAGAATAACAAAAGTCACAGCACAGTTTTCACAATTAATTTAATCGAAAAGTAAATGTCGATGAGAATACGAAAGTTTTACTTTACTTAGACAGAAGGAAAAGGAACTAAGAAAAAATATGTTTATGTAAAAGAAGATGAGATTATTGTCGATTATGTGATAAGCTTGTAAAATACAATATTTAACGCTCGCCACATAAGAAATTCGATAAGAAAGATTAGGTTACAAACATTATTGAGATTTTAGCGAAGGAACCCGATTTATATTTATATTGGGTAAGTCTTATAAAAAAGCCACTACCTTGAAGATCGGGCATGAACACTGAAGTTTATTGCACTCACTCAATAAAACCGGCCGACATTATTTGTCGGCTTGAATAAGAACGAAATGCTTTAGATAAACTTACGTTTCTCTAGTAAAGTCGAGATTGTAGGAATTAGAAGAGTTTCGCACGGAGCCATTGAGGCATGTGGCATGCAGCTTAGATTATTTAGCACATAAAGCTAAAAACTATTTCTTCAAATTTGATCTACTTGATGATCCAGGTAATCAATCCGGCTTTTTTTTTTTAGACATTATTGTCCAAATTCGTAAGTACTAACAAAGCAAGAAGAAAAATGCAAATGCTAGCAAACGTTGAAAACCCACTTCTAATATTAAGAAGTGGTTAAAATCGACTGAAATGCCAACATTTGATTTTTAATGTCAATAAGCGTTAAAAAATATTTACGCTTTCAATAAGCGAGAAAATGTATTTAGACAACTGAAAGAAGGTGAAGCACCGCTTGTTATAAAACAAGAAACCGCGGAATTTCACTCGTTACAATAAAAAGTGAAAGTGAAAGTGAAGCCGTGAAAACTTGCCTATAATACTAGTAAGGGGCGAAAACTTGAATTATAATAATAACCGATAAAAGGTCACCTGCAAACGTAGTAAGCTTCTTTTTAATTAGGTGAAAAAGTCCTTGAGGGCAAGCCGAACCAGGTTGATAAACTTTAATACGTTAAAAATCATCTATGCCTCTATTTGTATATCTTAATTTAATACGGCCAACTACTTATGGGATGTTCCGTTGTTCGGATAATATGGTGACGGTGAGAAAGAAATGAGGGAAGAGAAAGAAATTGGCCGCGGACTAGTGCTTGTGTGTCTAAACGATAAGTCTTTACTGACTGAACGCCTACTACAGCTACAGCCAAGGAAAGCTCCTACCGAACGTGAGCATGGATTTGGTAATCGCGATTCTTATCGACTCGGCTACTTATGCGGATTCTAGCTTTCATACCGGTGGTGCGCAGTGGCCATTTAGGCATCGCTGCGCAGGATGGGTTGATGTTTCTGCATTCTTTGTTCCTTCATTACACTAACGGATAGACCATGTATCAGGTTCCGTTTGTAAAATCTACCATTTTGATGCCTCGGAAAGACGCAAAAGACATGTCGAATGCATGTACTTTAAATGGTACATGCTGGACTTCCACTTAAAGTGATGTAAATACATGAAATTAATTCCATTTTCATTTAGTAATATGTACTAAAGGGTGGAAGGTGGACCTTCTGAGTGTTGAAATGATAAACTTTCTTTTATAAAATGAAAGCTAAGGCTGTTAGGCAATTATAATATTAATTATAACGAAAAATTTCTATGAAAAGATTATAAACTTAATTTAATTAATTAAAGCAAATAATTATCGAATCATAACCATTTCTATACTATAACGCACTCCTTTCTATTTAATGTTTCCCTTCTTTCCTAAAACTATAAAGTGGCTCTGTATAAGAAAACATATAAAAACTATATATAATCTACAACAACTGCTACAGTTCTTCGTATTTTCTTTTCTTTATTCGAGTTTTACTAACGTGAATAATTCTCTCTGCTTGTCAAAGTAATAAAACTCAAACAGTTTTGATTTATAGCATGAAAAAAAAAAAAACTTTTAAATTAGCGTCGAGAAATGAAAATAACAAAAGGTAGGAGGGAAACATAAAAAAGAAAGAACACAACGACTAATACAATTTGCATTTTTCAAAGCAGCTGCGAGAATACAAATAATGAATGAAAACTTTTCAAAATAAAAAATTATAAAATTATTTTAGTTTATGGAAAAGAAATGCGCGGAAAGTTGAAATGCCCTTTAAAGGAACGCGTTAAAGGGGTTGCTTGCTAAAGTTTTTATGGTTGAGATAACAAAAAATATGCTATATATAGCCAAAAGACAAATGAAAGCAGAAGCATATAATCAAGTATGAGTTGAAACATAAATTTTCCTCCTTCTCTTTATTGCTAATAAAAAAAAATTAAATTAAATTAAATAATCAAACAAAATTTGCAACAAAAAGTGCAGACTGGAATAAAATAAATAAAAATAAAAGCAGGAGAGCGCGATAAGATACTAAAAGTAATTCAAATAAATTTTAAGGCCAATCAGTTCGTATCCAATTTTCACTCTATTTCACACTACTTTCACGATCAAACAATCTGCCCCTACATCTCATCAATACGTCAAGTGAATGACAATTAAAATCTTCTCTCCTGGCAGACAGACATAGCAATTGATCGCCTTTCAATCCTCAAACGATTATATTGTTTAGCTTATATCCTCAAAACGTCACTTTTCGAAGCAAGCGGTTAAAGCAAGAGAAAGATGCTATTGCTTTTAAAATAAATCTTCCGCTACGGACCGCTTACTTATTTCAACTTAACAGGAGTAATGCGTCCGTGTTCTTGCTTTTTAGCACAAAGAAATTTGTCTTCAATATACAACTTTACGTTTTTTGTTACGCTCTGTGCTACTTCATGGTACAATTTGTTATCAGTTATGATTTGCGGTATCTTTAAGATACTTTTCTGTTTTTGTGTTCAAAACTATCGGACGCAATCTTTGAAATGTTGGAGGAGGGAAAACGCGTTGACTTGGAATACCCCCTTTGGAAACACAGAAGTTGCTTCAAAGACCATTTATATTTCTTTGATCATCGCTAAGATTAAGAATCGTCTGCGCTATCCGGTAAAACGCGTTGACTTGGAATACTCCCTTTGGAAACACAGAAGTTGCTTCCAAGACCATTTATATTTCTTTGATCATCGCTAAGATTAAGAAGCGTCTGCGCTATCCGGTAAAACGTTTTAAATTGGAATACTCCCTTTGGAAACACAGAATTTGCTTCCAAGACCATTTATATTTCTTTGATCATCGCTAAGATTAAGAATCGTCTGCGCTATCCGGTAAAACGCGTTGACTTGGAATACTGCCTTTGGAAACACAGAAGTTGCTTCCAAGACCATTTATATTTCTTTGATCATCGCTAAGATTAAGAAGCTTCTGCACTATCCCTTCGGATTTTGTTCTTTCCCAGCCTATCCTATTGATTAACCATCTCCTATTCTCTTGATGCTATGCTACTGATCACTCCTATCTAGAAGCACATTTTGAGAAAGTCATTTGATGTAAAAAATCCAACATTTTTAATATTTCTCGAAAAGAGACCTTGAGGTAGAGTATTTCGATATGCTACACGAATGTAAGAAAAAGTAAATGCGTTAAAGGCAATTTTTCATATTCCTTTTTATAAGAAGGGTCTTATAAAAAGGTTAATTTATAGTGTAGACGACTATATTCTTAACTTTGTCAGGTGGTAGGCGAAGTCGTGTAGAGAGGACACTTAAAAGTAAGGCTTGGTCGGCTACAACACTTTGTCGTGTTTTACGTTTGTATTCTAAGATAGTGACACCTCGCAGTTTAAAATTAAAAGAAAGAAATCAATAATTTACACTTAGTCGATTTTCCTTAAGAAATTTGAAATGAAAGCGATTAACTCAAACTATCGTTTATGCTATGCGATTATGGAATGATTTCTATAGTGAGTAATATTTATTCAAACAATAAATGCGAGTTGAATGGAAAAAAAGATGCAGTATTTTGGGATACAAGAACAAAAAGGAGCCAAGCAAATAATTTGGTCGTTGATAATGAACGGGAAAAATTGGAAGATGTTTTGTTGTTTTTTTTCACGAGAACAAAAGGGTGAAAGGAAAAAGCGACCGTCTTTTCATTTACTTTATAAATACTTGAGGAGTTTAAGTGGTAAGTTGTGACATTTCGATTAACTTATTTTTTTCGTCAATTTACTAAACCAAAAGGAAAAAGTTTAGTAAAAGGAAAAGTAATATCTTACGTATATGACATTTTAATAAAAGGTGGGAAAAAGACACATTCGCCTTACGTACTTATCATACATCGTAAATCGTATCGCATCCCGAATATATTTCAAATCGTTTTTTTTAATAAAATTTGAGAGTTTCTCGTATGCATATAGTCCTACGACTTTTAGGCTCCAAACTATTGAATGAATCCACTTCTAGCGGACTTAGTCAGATAAGAGTGATAAGAAAAGTTCAGGTGGAATTTGTTGTTCTAGACAAGGTATTGAGGTTATAATCTTAATTTCCCGACACGAGCAAACAGTCATGGCTAACTTAGTCCCACTATTCGCTATGGTCGATGTCGATGGAAAAACAAATATGTACATTTATAGGGTGTGGTGTCTCTAAAGCAAATTTCTAGGTGTAACAAGATTATCTACAAACCTAAGAAGCCGCGATAGTAAATGTTATGAAAATTTCAATCTTTTCTAAGATCTTCTAAGCTCATGAATAGCGTGACAGCTTGTCTTGTTCAGTAAGAAATCAATTACCTTCTTTTTCATTATTCTCTTTATACATCTTCCCCAACGACGAATTTTGTCATAGCGTAAAGGACATGTTGAATTGATTGAGGCTAGAAAACGGAAATTGAAAGAAAAAATATGGCGACAAATGTCAAATTAATCATTTTTGTAGTTTCAATTTAATTATTTTTATATGCATTTCTTTTTTTAGTCACTTCACGTTCTTAACGTCGAAAGGTATGTTATTAAATGGATTTCATTCAGTGCCTGCAAGAATTTGCCTATAGAAAGACATAAGATAGAAGTAGTCAGTCAAGATTAATATACAGAGAGACGCGGGAATTCGCAAATATATAAAGTTTTTGATATTCAAAAAGTTTTAATTTTAAATTCAACGAAGAAACGTTTCTTTAGTATTTTTCGAATAAAGCATAAAAAAGAAAGTCTTTAACAGAAAGTGGAAATAACATATTTATATGATACGGTTGCAGCACCAGCAAAAATATGAAAACTGATTTAACTTTGTATTCATTCGATAAATAAGAAAATTTAACGTAAATAAAAACAAGTAAGAATACTGTGATCGGGCAAGGGTGACTTTTGAGTGCCACACACCACTTCGCCTCATTTTGATAATTTTATTTTATAATAAGCCAAAGATTGTACATTATTTTGATGAAAACGCATAATTTTCTTGAAAACCCTCATCTTGGAAGATATTCAAAATATCAACGAGATAGTAATTTAGCTAACTTGATTTACTCGTTCAAAAATTTGTGATTTTCTAGTTGCTTCTAGTCATAACAAATCGCACGGCTATGGAAGAGCTGGGTTTCATGAGAGCACCTGTATATATTGCACGGTTAACTTGCCAAAAACGTACTTTCATCATAAAAAAATTAAAAATGAGGCCTTCTTCTGCATTAGGACCTGCCCAGTTGTGGAAAAAGTTGGACGATCCGAGCCACTTCCAATAAAGGCAAGGCAAGTTGAACACAAGAAAACAAGATGGACAGATGGACAGACAAGCTTAAACCGTTTCAGAAAGTCGCTCTGCATTCAAAAGCTGGGCCCGCCTCAATTTCTTTTGGATGTTGTATAAATCCGCTCAAGCTTAATCCACTCTCGCACCACAAGTGATGTAGAGTATTAAAAAAAATAGAATGAAATACACAACAAAAAGTGGCACACTTTTGAAAGTCCTAATTTGCTGTCTATCGAAGCAGATGTTCATAAGTACCAAGGGTTTCCCGATTGCAAAAAGCGCTTTCATTAATAATTTATGCTTATGCTTAGGATTTATTTGCATACAACATGCATAAGTAAGCCTAACTAAATATTAACTCGTAGAATAAGAAGACTATATAAGCGTAGCATTTTTGCTCTATTTACTCTTGGCGAAATGAAGCTTAGTAAGCGTAGGAAATTTTGTTCTTTCACAATATTGGAAAGATCTTCTTTTTTCGTCATAATGTTTAAGTCATCTTTCCCCCACTTTTCACTTCGAACCAATAACAGACCATTTTCCCACCAACCGTCACTTTCAATGCAAATAATTTCAATTAATTTCGATAAATGGACTTTAAAGGTGAACTGTTTAAAGACTGGTTTCTTCCGTAGCAAACAATCAATACGTTGAACCATATACACTAGCAATTACGAAAAGTTCAACAATTTTCCAATATTTTCCCCAAGTTATTGTATATAGAAAATTCGCTTTTAACTCGAACATAACTTTTTCCTTTTACTTACTTAATGTGCATTTTAAGCCTAATATTTATGAATGCTTGTAACTAACCAGAAAAACCGTACTTTTTGAAATATTTAATCATTACTATCGCAACAAAACCAAGCAAGACATCGCTATCATTAACGGCAATAGCACTTGAAAAATATCATTCAAACATATCACCCAGGGAAACGGACAAGCAAATGTACTTGTGAATGTAACTCAAGAAGGTTCGTAACGACCCCAGAGCATAAAACAGTCGGTAACGAGTAGAAAAATGAAACTTTAAACTTTCCGTTTACAAGACTGTTCAGGAGCTTGCTTAGTCATTGCTAATATATGGCTTTAGCGATTTGCTAACTTGCAAGATATGCAGCACCAAAAAAACACTTGGAAAAAAAAAAAAATAAATAAATAAATAAGAAAAAAAAAGAAAATGAAAATTGTACGAACCTACACTAACCTCAGATTGTAAGGATATTTTTATGCAGTTCCAGTGAAAATGTGCAAAAAAGAAAAAAAACATGAAAGTTACAATTTTTCTTTTTCTTTTTCATTTCATTTTTTTTTCGCTTTCTTTCATATCCTTACTTTTCGATGCTCAGTTGTGGCGGTTGTACAAAAGTGCGCATTAGCCAAAGCACATTTGCGTCGTCGAATTTGCAGTGTGTGGCATGAGTTTATTATAGATAACTTGAAGCATACGTATAATTTTTTATGAATACATGCATTAAGGTTTTTGTACGTTTTTAGCGAAATTGTCTGGCTGGCTGATGTTCATCTTTATGTATGTATTTCTTTTGCTATTTAGATGCTAGTAGCAAAAATTTTCGACATTTTGCACACACAGGCCAAATTACAGGCCCACCATGCGATGTAAACTGAGAACATGGTAATTTTTAAAAGCAAAACAAATTGGGTTTTCCGCTTTTTACGCATCCGTCCATTCTATGCACCATTCGGCAACACATGTAAACAGCGAAAGATGTGACCCCGCCTACCTAGAATTATAAATATTAAAACTTCATATTCTTCGGCGTATAGAAGATTGGGTCTCGTGCGTGTTACGTTATCTATTTGCCAAGTAGGATTGTATATCGCTAGAGCCGACTCGACTAATATACGCAATGCATCATCGTATTGTTACCATTTGAGGTCTGGCGATAATATTGTTAAGCTCGCATTTTCTTGCATTTACCAAGAGACGGATAGGAGTCTCATCAGCTGGACTGTCTATGTTCACATGTCTTCATGGCTGCCGGTCGTGAAAATAAACTTATCAACTCTTTAGATTCTTGCGACGAGGTGAATTATTTGCATCAATATTAATGGCCTTAGATGTCCAGACGATTTAGTTTACAGATTTGAATTTTGCTTTCAAGTTTGAGAATACACTAAGTCGAACAGATGATTTACGGGAATGCAGTTACAAAACTCGGTTCTAACACACCATGTGTAATAGTTTGTAATAAACACTTAAATATTGTTGACCATCGAAAACTTTGAACATATTTTCCTACGATAGGCGGTATTATTTTCCATCTTTTCAATACTGTCCATAGCATTTCATAACTCATCCCACGTTAGTGGTTAGGAACCTGGTTACCCACGATGCTTTATTCCGAAAAAATTTAAATAAATTCGTTATCGTTAACCAAGATTTCAGCATTGACATTGGCTCTCAATGTTTCATTATATCCACGGCGGATGTCACCTTTAAACTTTAAACGTTCATTATTAGGAAAAAAAAGTGAAATTTAACTTTGTCGCTAAATTTTAACAAAGTAAAACCAAATACATATCTGTGTAGATCATTTGATCCAAAACTCCGGTCTAAATATATGATTTCCAATTGAAATTGAATGGATTTGATATATGGCATAAAACAATTAGGAAATGTATTAGAACAAAGTAAAATATAAAAGGCTTTCGTGGCTCCAGAATTGTTAAAAGTCAGGTGACGGAAGACGGAACGATTTGGGTGGAATTTCGAGTGAATCAGTAGGGCAGCGCAAATACAATATCTGAAGGCGCATTAACGTAATGCAAAAAGAAGAAGGCGTGTGCCCAAAATTTCGGCAAGTAATTTTTCGCAAATGGACGCAAGTTAGTTCACATTGCGGAATTCTTAAAATTTGGGTACATATTAGTGTTTGACACAACGCAGGAAAAAACGCTAGGCGAAGTACCATGTTTTACTCTTACCGTAGTATCTGCTATGGCGTTCAAATTGTCGTTCCTTGGCTATATATTGATATTTTGAAGCTACTAAAGGCACTCAGCCCACGTGCTCAGGTAGTACGTCGTAGTTGTAACTCGATTGTTGACTTCCTTTTTCTAGAAAAATATTCTAGAGATCGTTAGCCGGACTTAGAATTTTATGTAGTGCACCTGCAACGGCCCTTACCATTACATTGTATACGTGTGGACAAGAGGTTCACTGTGAGATCCGGGCGAACTATATATAACCTCTTTTGCGCTATACTTACTTTACGACAGCGATTTAGTGTGAAATCGTATTAAAAGACTGTTGTTTTGCGCGCGTGTGGCGTGTTGGGTTACTTTTGTATTTGAACTTAAAAAAGCAAAAAAAGGAAGAGAATATGACTAAAGATTTCTGCTGTTGATTAATGTAAGTGAAGAAAGGATTCATTTGTTTAGTTTCACTAATTCTGAAGTCGTCGGTTTAAAACTTATGCTACAAAAATACTTTTCATAACTTTTTCCCATACAATGTAATACATCTTTGCAGTTTTTTCAAAAAGCTGACCTTTTTCTCGACACATCAATGCCGGCGCCATAATGAGGGAATTGTAGAAAAATTGCTGTCCGTTAAAACAACTATAGTGACTCCACGTAGCGAGTACAGAAGGATTTCAGGTTTGCATAGCGGGAGTGTCATCCATTTTTCAGTGAAAATAATTAGTTTTCGGAAAGTAAGAAAATCTTTTCGCAGCGATCTCGATATGTCGCGCACATTGGGCCGTTCAGTTCTGTGTTTTGTAAAACGTCGACATTTTCTGTGTATTAAAGTTAGCGTCCATTATATCACGTATTGATAGCATTATTAAATTTCGCAACAATTTTTAATGAAATACAGAGTAAATTATCTCCTGAGCAACCTGTATTTAATTAAATAAATTAAAACCTTAATGCACTCGAGGCTTTGAAGAGAAATTATTTTATACCAATGAACGGATTACGGTTGAATGTAAGAGACGCCTTTCGAATTATTCCCCAATTGAATGACATTCAATATTAATTGAAAGACTGACCATATTTATCGTTATTCGTGTGTGGTTGGGTGTGGCATATTTGTTGCAAGTGAATTATTTTATGAAAGCAATTCATTAAAATGCAAACAAATTGGTTAGGAAAAATGCATCGGTTAAAACAGCTAATTTTATATAAATCAAAATTTGCAGTCAAGCCGAAGCTTGAATATATATGAATATATATGTATGTATTATCTTAGTATTAAAAGAGTTGTTCTGTTGTTATTGTTAATGTTTAATAGCCCTACCAAAATGTAACCCCATAAGCTGTAAATGACTGCCTTTATACTCAGTTACGCCCATATTCAAACCTGTCGATAGCTGGGACTAAATCGACTCTTAGCACTTCAAAATTCAACGCTCTAAGCAGTCTTACATATCTCTTAATAGGTTGTGATACCAATAACAAACTATTATCAGATCTAATAATAAACTAAAAATTTTCAATTAATTTGAAAATACATATGAAACCCTACTTCTAACCAAATACAAGAAGCCATGGTAAGCCGATATCAACTAATTACGGCATTTCATGTATGCCTCCATTTGCATTACATTTACTACAAAACCGCTATAAAAAGACCAAAAATGATACAAAATACAACAAAAAAAACAACCCGTGATAGATATTAAATAAATGCACTTGTCATTGACATGATTTACATCATTCATTCAGTCATTCAAGTCATAAGATGTGATAAATTGCTTGGTTTTTTTCTGTTTGTTCGTCTGACTGTCCCCTTCTCTTATTTATAATAAATAAATAAATAAGCATTCGTTTTAAGTAACGTCAATAAATTGCGGAAAGAATTTAAAAAATATTTGCCTCTTTTCTTGCAAAATTCCACTTTTTTCATGAACACATGAATCCTTGCATCTTCCAAGGGGGATGCAATCATTTCAATTCTGTTTTAACATTTCTGCCTTTTTTGTAAAGCGCTAGAGTGAAACTTTTTTATGAGGCGCTTCAGTCCCCACTATGACTCCATCACTTGATGTAAACCTTTTCCCTTGGATCATCCTTTTGCGATTTGCAAACATTTAATAAACGCTCACGGGCAGATTTAGAAAATTTGGTTGGTAAAGCAAGAATTTGAAATTCGATTCATGCAACATTGCATGCTAGTATTTTTGTTCCATTTTGAGTGAATGGGCAACGTTTTGAAAACCAACTTTTTCAAGTCCAACTGTCATACAAAGCTGTGCGTTGAACAAACAATGTTTAATCGTGACACCGATGTCTGGATTTTTATCGTTTTGGAAAATGACAAACTTAACGTAGTGACGTTGAACGACTCGAACTTTATATTTAGACAGATGTTGTTCGAAGGTTGGAACTTTTTAAAACCTTATTTTTTATTTCTATTTTTATTTATTCTTTGTTAAAATCGACTTAAGTTAGTCTCGGGAATTACTGATCGATGTGGTGCAATATGCAGATACATATACTACTACTAATGTGTGTAATAGAGATGTTCGCTTCTTCATACATGTGTACATATCATTTCGACTAAACGTTAATATCACTTTTCGTTTTTATCATCTCTCACACAGGTTGACATCTCTGTTTTGTACAGGCCAGCGTAACGAAAAATTTAACTGGTTTTTGTGGTTTTTCCATTATAACGATAAATACAATCTGAACGGGACAGCGGTTTTAAAAAAAGGAAGAGATAAAAACAAATTATAATCGGCTTAGAAGGAATAAAAAAAAAACTACATTCGTAGAATGGAGAGATTATTGCACTAACGCGACTAATTAATTTATTTATAATTTTCAACTTCTGTCCCAAATGGGTTAAACTGTTGCTTTCATAACTTTCTTTTGGCTATATTTACAAGGAAAACACAGAGAGCAAATTTTGATGATCAGCACCGTGTTTTGAGGTCGTAACAGTGACTTCGAAGAATGAATGGAGTTTACTTAATTTGTTTACTGAAAGAATAATTTTTAAAAAATTACGGTCAAGTATACGGCAGGTATAGGTTTCTCCAACACTGGAAAACTGTCTGGTAAAGGGCCTTTTATTAAACACGATACTTTTCAAAATTGCAGTTTACAGTTTCAAAGGTAAGTTTTTGCTAGTTTTCAGTTATGAAAATACCCAGTACATTTTGCGGTCTCATATGCGGCACCTGAACGTTCAGAAATCATTGCAAAATGTTGCGAAAGCAACGGCTATGTCGAATCGGATCGCCATGACAGTTCCTGTATTCGGACTGTCATCGTGTGTGTCAGTGCGTTCAAAACCGCGGTGGACATTTGAATGATGTTATGTTCAAGAGCTTCAAAGTGAAGCACAAATCGCTTTGATATGATGAGTGCTTTCTTGTCAGAATTTTAAAAGGTACCAACAATTCTTAATGAAAGACCCTTCGGTAACAACTTGACAAGTTGCATAGTGTGTCCATGGGTCTTTTGACAATGTGGAATAAAAATGGAATTGAACGATCTAACGCCGTTGCCAAAGGCAACTGTTTTGTTTATGTAAAGGCTTTATCACTTATCGCCTCAAAAGGTGTAACGTACATAACACCGAATGATCTTTGCTTGAAAGGAAGTAAAATAAGTTGCATTCTACGCATTCCTCATATATATTTGTATTTCGACACTTATATATACAAAATTGCAAGTGGCTTAAAGTAAAATGGTTGCCATCTTCAATAAGTGAGAATAAATATGAGAGATATATGATCAACGCATAGAACGCTTAGATTCCACACTTTCTGTCTATAAGTGAGTAAGCAGTGTATGTCAAAAATGAAACAGTAAACGAAAAGCAGAGAGGAGAGAAAACCGTACTCCCAACGCAAGTAGACTTAAACGTATTGATACTGAAATGATTTACATTTCATATGATTGCTTTCTACCGATGACAGATTCTGCTTGCGTTCCTAAAAGAATGAAGACTAGCACTTCTTAAAAGCAAGAGCATTAATATTAAGGACTTGGTAGACCACAAATTAATGATAAGAAAACCAGCATCCTTGGCGAAAAAATAGCAACGGCTTACAAATCTGCCCGCCAAAAAGATATACGTCCAATTTGTAGTATATCCTGTTGAAAATTCTCTGGCATAAGTCAAATTGTGTATCAACCGAACGCCATTTTATCACAAAAATTAAGATACTCGTGATACTTTACCCAGAAGAAACGATGGCAATCCGAAATGCGTATTATGCAAGTTTGTTCAGTTCGTGCTTCTTGGACGCAACCGCAGTTTTTATATATATACACATACATACATAACCAATCGCTCAGAAGTTACACTCCTTGTTCATGTAAAACAGCGACGACTGCATAGAAGTGATGGGAGAGAAGGAAACAATGGAGGTGGTAGGCGCGTCTTAGCGAATGTGTGCCCAATCGGTAAATGGTATGCCTTTAGTGGCAGTGGAGTGAAATGCCTAAGAAAAGTCTATAGAAAGGTAACACTTTCGTTTACTGGCATTACAGCATCTGAAGCCGGTCATTCCGACACTGGTGCGTCGCCGCAAAAAGGCCCGTGTTCAATACGAGACCGCATAATACTACACTAAAGAATAACAGGCTTTTACCTTTGCTTAAAACGAAGCTTTGACCTAACATTTAGTTATTCTCGACGATCTCCTTTCCGGTAACTAGCAAATTATTAAAGTTTACCAAAATTCGGATTCAACTAAGATAGCATACGCTTACGGTCCACGCCGAATAAAACTTGAATATCGTGTGAAAAGACTTGCATCAGCTTACATGCTGCTTAGTCTTTTTGAGTCAATAGCACTTTTTCTTTCAATCGTAAAATGAAGAAAAAGTAAAGAGAAAAATAAAGACATTTATTCTGTTGATATATGTGAGATAAAAAAATTGAATGGAACAACGTATAAGAGAGAAGATAAGCATTCTCTGTATTAAAAAGAAACATGTGCAGCTTAAAATAATGGGCCCATAATTTTATTAATGGCAGCAATTAATGCAAACCCTTCATTCGGCAGTTTAGCTGTGAGTTAATATAAAAATGCTACCATTTATTTATTAATTTATTTTATTGATAAAATTTTTTTCTTGTTTTTGTTCTCTATTAAAGTCTACGTTCTACGTGCAGACATAAAATATGGAGGAAGATTTAAAATATATATGGATAAGAAAGTAAAGAATATATTTTCATTAAAAGACAATCCCTAGAGATTTAAAACAATTTGCAACAAAGTAAACGTAAAATTTTAATTAGCAATTTTCGTGGAAATTGTACACGCAAGAGTCTCATTGTAACGCATAGAATCACAGAATCACACAAGTTAAAGCTGTGTTAAAATAAATAAACACAATTATCACAAGTATGAAAAGGATACTCTTTCGTTCGCAGTTTAAAGGGTATGCCAAAAGTAGATTAGTGTAATTTTTAAGTAATTTATACATTCTTCGAACTTTGTGGGCGAACATATTGTCGACTTATATACAACAACGCAAGCGGTCGAAAAGGTACGAGTAGACAGACTTCTAATAAGCGGATGTAAAAGCCGATTTATGCAGATAGCTTTCCACAGTAGTTGTCGAGCTTTGAAGGCTTGAAAACAAGCCTGTTTTCCCTATTCGTTAAAATGGTACGATATTCCTGTAAAGTGATGCTTAAGATTGATTGTTACCTTACATAAGTATTATCTTAGTACAAGAAAATAAATATAGGGCTTGCACTTGGCAGTTTACTTCCACTCAAAATTTCTAAAATAAATTTTGAACATACGTTTTTACAGACGATACATGATGATTGATAGAATGGCTTTTCCATGTTTGTGATTTACGTCTGGCAAGAAAGAGCGAAAAGTTGGCTGTGTAACGTGTACAAGTTTTGTAATTCGTTTAGGAATACCTTAAAAATTTCGCCCTCCAGATTTTCCTTTTTCTTTTTTACAGAATCAACTCAAAATTATTTCGAAGCAAAAAGAAAAGTTGTATTATTTTGCTTTAACTGCATGGCTTAACTGTTTCAAAGCAACTTAATTGATGTATCTTAATTAAAATCTTTCTCTGGAAATGCTATGCAGAATAGAAGAGAGAACTTGAATGATTTATTTATTACTATTTCACTGTCAAATACGCATAAAAGAGGTACGTAAACTACCTCCGCAAAAACACGCATCAAAAGTATTACTAAATTTATATTCGCAATATTTCGGATAATTACTTACTTCAACGCAGCATATCTAAACACATCGTAGAAAGTAATGTATAATATGCCCCACATTCCGCATATTCTTTTAAACCAACTCGTTTTCTATCTCCATAAAAGAGAGAACAAATAACGGTTCCTTCACTTCTAGTCTAAGTCTTTAATTTTAAAACAATAAGTTAGTATTGTGTAAATAGCAAAGCGTATAAGGCGACGACCGGGATTGAAAGTGTTAATCAAAAAATACTGAAAAATTCTCTACATGGTGCCGAAAGCCGGGGCAGTCGGTGATCAATTAAGCAAAAACAAAACACCGATAATACAAATTAAGCGAGAGAAAATATTACAACATGAAAGGAAAAAAAATTGCTTTAAAGCAAATTTCAAAAATATGGATGCGGTATCTCGTTACGTGGCGTAGGCAAATTATGTAACACAATTTCGATTATTCGGAAAGATTCGAAGGAATACGATACCCTGAAATGAGCGATTCATTCGGTGTGAATTCTGAAATTTCTATATATAAGGAAAGTCGATGAGGCGCCGAAATCACAAATAAAATCACAAGAGCGTGATAAGTACTCCGATCTAGTACCACGGTAAAGCATCACTATTACAGCGCAGCTAGAAAATATTGTACGCATACATTTTAAACAAACCAGCGAAACAACAGCCACAACTAGCGAGGATGAAGAGCGAAATGTAAAAACAGCATACGAAGAAAATATTTGTAGAGGAGTAAAACTTAGATCCTTCCAATTGAAAAAGATTGATGGCAATTGTAAGAATTGGTTACCCTTTTAGACGAGCGAGTTCACGACAATAAACAGTTATCAGTGGCGGCAAAATTTAATTTTCTAATCGCTGGTTGGAAGAGCCTACAGAAAAGTACTATAACGAAGCCATCAAATTGTTGTTGGATGGACATGGTAATATAATCAGTTATCTCCAAGAACGATACTCGTGGTCTACGGCACATTTGCAGTAATGTCGTTTTTATACGAGGAGTTAAGCCAATTCCATTAAAGTCCATACCAACGACACTACGAACAGAATTCCATAGGAAGTTAAATAGAGGTAATGTAAGCACAACGTTAAATTTAAGCGTTAACATTGCAACAGAACCGTTAAAATATGGCGGTCAAGGAGGGGAACAACTTCAACAACAAGTTCCATCAAAGGAGAATTAGAAGCATTAGAAATGGCGAAATTATCAGAGAGCGACCCTAGTAAAAGAGAAGTAACAACAAAAAGTTGTACATCATCAATTGCTCCACATGTAAATAACACTATAAGTCAATACTGTGTAATGTGAAACCAGCAATCACTCAACAGCGGCGTGTAGAAGTAAACATAGCATTGAGTACAAGAAGTCTGTGTTAAAGAAAGAAGAAAGATGTTTCAGACGGACAAGCAAAAATCATAATTCGAAATATAAAATGTGGAGAATGTAGTAGCAGGCAGGTGACGTCAATGTGCGAACACGTGCAAAAGGATGAAAAGCGTGATGAGTTACAGCAGAACAGCGAATGCAAAACATCAACAGCAGAAGTAGCGACCTCGACTGGAAGCCGCAATGAAGGTCCTAACGTAGCAGCCACAACTTTAAATGTTGTGGGAAACACAGATCTAAGTATGTTTTGACAGCGTTAACAACAACGACTAAGTGTATAACGGACAATGATTGTCAGCGACCGTATATTACAGAAAAGTTCAAAAGGGGTTTTAAATTTAAAATCCCATTGCGTAGAAAACTTAAATATCGTGGCACTCGGAAATAATGAAAACAAGTAAGAAAGTTATATTCGGCGGGTTCCGAATCCGGCATACTCACCACTATGTTTTCCGCATTCTACTCCCCAAGCTCGTTTATTTGATGTCCATATCGCTGATATTATTAAGAAACTATTATGGGTCGCGGTGTCTACCGAATTCATTTCAGAATTAACCCATATTTAGACGGATAATATATCTTCATTTGAGGAGTGCGCAAAATAGTTTTAAACATTCCGTCTTGTTTGCTTTACGGTAAATAAGCATAAAATCTCAAAAATTCTAAAAAATAAAATTTAATTCCTAGTAACTTTGTGTGGGCGTGGCCGATTGCTTACATTTTTGCACGTGAAGGGTACAGTGCTTCGCAAAGTAAACCTGGATAATTTCAGTCTTGTAACTTTAATAATTTCCGAGTAACGAGCAAAACTCCAAAAA
>CCAG010003127.1:0-13645 GCA_001077435.1 Glossina morsitans morsitans
GACGCCTTGACAACTTAAAAACACCGTTGGTGAGGAGGATAGCTTGGAAAAATTGTCTACTCGCTTGGGAGAAGGCTTTGGCACGTTTACACTAAGTTAGGTGATAAGATAAGGTAAGAAAGAAAAAAAGAAAAAAAAAAAAAGGAGGAAATATGATGATAGGCTAAGTGAAGGCGTTTCAGGCAGGGGATGGAGTGGTGCGAGTGCGTGGAACGGGTTAGGGACAGGGACAGTTACGGACGGACGAATAACTGACATACGGACCAAGAACCAGACCGACAATATTTTTATCTATATATATATATTTTTTCTTTTTATTTTCACGAAATGTAGTCTCATGTTACAAAATGGTGCCCAACGTGGGGGCCGAACAGCTCTAATTTTTCAAATAGTTTTTTTTCTCTTTCGGTTTTCTCGTTTTTTTTTGTTAAGTTTTACATAGACGTTGGCCGTTACAAAAATGGCGTCCAACGAAATTTAGTCTCATGTTACAAGAGGCTGTAGAGATGGTCGTAGGTGCCATTGCTGAGCTACTAGTTCGAGAGATGAGAGGGTGTAACATACGGTTGTATTATGTAAGATCGAAAGGTCTATGCAAGAAGAATAAGCTCACCATTATTTACTAAGACTAAATTGCTGTTTTCAAGAAAATCTTGAATTTGTCTGCCTCTTGAATCGAAGCAGCGACTACCCCAACAACCATTGTGAGCATTAAAATCACCACATATTAAGGCAAATATGTTAGATTTGAAAGAAAATAATCTATTAATTCAAAATCTAACTTTACAAATAGGTGGAATATAACAACTAATGATCAGGAATTCCCCAAACGAAGTGTGAACGGTGCAGCTGCAAGCCACGATAGCTACACAATTTTCAAAATTAGAAGAGTAAGAGAATGAAAGCTTATTAGATATAAGGATCTCCACGCCACTATCATGACAGAAGTTGGAGATACGATCAAATCTAACTACGTTATGATTAGAAAAATAATTATTAGGTTTAAAAAAAGGTTTAGAAAGACGGGCCACGGAGATGTCATTATAATGAAGGTATTATTCAAGCTGTTTTCATTAGGAGAGAATAGGCGTTCAACTCGCAAGGGGTCGTTCGCTTAGAATACTTATGTGAAGATAAGTGCATGGCGGAGTAAATGATTATTTCGTGATCGGAATATTGTCTGTAGTGGATTTTATATTGAAAGGATAGATTTCAGATTTGGTTGAAACTGAGACAGTCGACTCAGTGTTTGGTCGTTCTAGAAAGGAAGAAAAGTTATTATTTGCGTGAGCGTAAGATGTATATTTGCTGCTTTAAACGATCTTCTGCATCTTTTTTGGACTTAGTAATTGTTTTACAGGAGGCCAAGCTTTCGAATTAGATGAACGATCACCTTACAATTGATATGTTTTTCAGTTTGACAACAATTTGAGGTGCATTCATGGTTTCCGCCACAGGAGGGGCAGAGCGACTTTTGGCGTGAACACACTTTGTCAGTGTGCCCGAAACGCCCACACTTGCGGCATTGCAATGTCGACTTGACGTATGATTTAACCGGGAAGTTAATGCCTTCCAAACAGATGTGGGAAGGCAAAACATGCCCGAAAGAACGTAAACGGACTGTATAACGCATGATAAGCAGATAGGAAACCGAATTTGAGCAGATTGTTGAGGCATGCGTTCGGACGGAATATACACGTTCTAGATGTTATTGGCGGCAATAGAATTTGTCGTATCCGCATCGGAAGAGATCGGAAGGGATCGGAAGAGGTGAGTTGCAATTGTATGTCCAAAGCGAATTCTCGAAAATGTTTTGGATCTTGATTTTCTCGACATTTGTTGGATATAAAGGTGGAATTAAGTGAGGGTTAATAGAAGAGTAGTGTTGATGATGGTATTGTAGATTTCCTTCTGTAATTTTCTCTTTAACTTTTCCTCCAATGTATCTTTGAAGATCCAACTTTTCCATGGCATCATCCATAATTAGAGGTGCAGAAGCAGCATACTTTGCCGCTCGATCAGCCTGTTCATTTCCCAATAAACCGATATGACTGGGAACCCATAACATTTTAATTTTTCCGCCGGGTGTTGTAATTATATTCGTTAATTTGTTGATGGTGCTCCATCTCGAAGTCGAAGGATTCCGAATAATACAGACAAACTGTCAGTAACAATGACGGTTTTGAGTTTGTTTTTATGGACAAGGTTCACAGCGTGAAGGGTAGCTCTGGCTTCGGCTGTGAAAGTTGAAGTACTTTCGTGAAATATATGATTGAGAAGAACCTGTCCTGAAGCATCTACCACGGCACAAGCAGGAGGCAGACCAGAAGATTTTGAGCCGTCTGTGTATAAAAGATTCCAACCGGTACTCTCCAGTACTCGAGTTTTTTCAACTATTAGATATCTGAAGACGTAATTTGGAGTATCTTCTTTCTTGTGCACACACAGCGCTATGTCAAGAGAGCAGTGTTTCAAAATCCATGGAGGCTTAACGCCAAAATAACGGAAAATTTTTAAGCGAATGTCCAATTCCTTTGCGACATACAAACAATAGTCAATTGCAGATGGTGACTTGGGAATTTTCTTCGCAGTAAAAATCTTTCTCACGTCATCACCGAGAACAGATTTGTTTGAATTAAGAAACTTTGGGATAATTTTAGCTTTTAACTCATAAAGTCTATTTTCTAAAGTTGGGAGACCAGTTTCAATTATAATATTATTTATGGGCGTCGTCCGAAAAGCATAACAACTTGCTCTGAGGGCTTGGTAATAAACCGGTTTAAGGACGTTGATATTAGATTTGCAGCTATTGCCATAAATTATCAAAGCGTAGTCAATCTTGCTTAAAACAAGCATTTTGGTAAGGTAGGCAATAGTGTTAATGTGCGCATGGCTTTTTCAAGCAACGTACTGTATGAAATTCACTCTTGTTAAAATAGAATTTTTTAACCGAAGACAGTGTGTTTTCCAACGATAATTGTTGGAAAACGTGAGCCCGAGGATGTGGAGTGACTGCACGTTCAGTACTGGTAAGTCGTTAATATGCATCAGTAGATTTCCTGCATCACATATCTGTTTTCAACAAATGTGCATTTTTTTCGATTTTTATATGGAAATTTCAGCTCCTGACGAGTTTGCCCATGTGGAAATCTCTCGTCCAATAGATTCGAGGATATTGATTGCCTTTGTGAGGCATAGAGATGGACTTGGCTGATGCAGTTAAACGAAGCAAAATGATTGCTTAAAAGTTTTGATTTGAAAAGCATATTTTAAAGTGAGAATAGATAGCAAATAGTGCTTGTTTTTCAACAAATATTAGATTTGCGAGATAAAATAAAGTAATCAAGAAAAAGGTAAAAGAAAAAAAAGGCAATTTATTTTAAATTTAAAAGCTATTTAACTAATCCTATATTTCATTCACATTATTTTAACTTTTTTTAAAAAAAAAATGAAAAAAGACAATAAAGTTGATTAATATTCATTTTAAGTAAACGTTTTATTGAGAATAGTTTTCAAATGATGGAACAATTAATAATAGTAAAGAGTCGTCGATGACTTTTCTAGTTTATAAGTTTTAACATGGAAGAGGCAGGTTATCTTATAGGCCCATAATCCGTCGCTCCTCAGCCTTATGGCTAAGATCAAAGTGTAGTTATAAATTTTCAAAAACTTTTTTTCATTGTTCAGTTTCAAAATAATTATTTGTTTTCGCACTAATTTCGCTACAGTAATATTTGTGTTGGTTTTTTGCTTTGTTCCATTCAAACCATTTGTTAGTGGTTAACGTATAGATTTTTTTTTTCTTCTTCTTGAACATTCAGCGAGAAACATAGATGGTGTATGTATTTAGGGAACAACACAATGAGGCGTTATTCCTAATTTAGCGTTGAGACTTCATCTTTGCCCACTTTTTACAAAACTTTACAAGAATTGAAACATTATACGGTTTTGTATGTATACATGTGAATAAAACAAAACAAAAAAAAAAACGAACAAGAAGAAATGTGATAGTTTTACATTAATGTAAATTTTTTTATCTTTTGTGATTGCATTATTAGTAAGAAATGAAAAAAATGAAATAAAAACCATTTATTTTAAAATTGAAATATATTCATCAAATTGTTTTATTAGATAGCATTAAATGGTAATTTCAAACACACAAACACACAAAAACATTACTAAGTATATATTTACATATATCAAATCAATCTTCTTTATCACTAATTAATAAACAAGCTTGTTTACTTATTAACTTTCTCAGTGTTATTTTTCACGAATTTGTTGTTTATGTTCACGTTGATTGCTTTATTTTTGGTTGTAAAATTAAATATTTGTTTGCTATTTCCTATTAAAGAATATAGTAGCGAAATTGCACATTGCATTTACCACTTTCGAGTTTTTAATCCGAAGGCATAAATGGCGCCTAATCGTGTCAACCCCCTACGGCTGTAGAACAGTGATGAGGGAAGCATTTGAATTATAAACTTTTCATAAAATGGGAGACAAATTGAGTTTATAAATATTTATATATATTTTTTACATACATATATTTTATACGTATTCCACAAATTTGTAATATATAAAATTTACAAATTGAATGCATCTTCCACGCGTGTGAATATAAGTAAAGCCTCATTGTGTCAGTTCACTTATAGTTCTCTCGTTGTAATAAACTTTTTGAGACAAAAGCAGCTGAATAATAAGAAGAGAATAGTTGTATGTGCACTTTTCATTGTGCCGTAGTAAATTTAACGTGGTTTTTAAAATAGATACTCCAAATTTTCCAGAAATAACCAACAGCTACGTTTATAAAATAATTACAATTTGCTACAAAAGTTTATTTAAAATATCAGATCAAATTAAAAGAAAAAATTAGTGGAACAATAATTGATTGGATTTCCTTTTTATCTCAGGAGCCGAAACAATACATGCAAAGTTGCATTGAACCCTTGTCGTGATTGCAAGCAAATTTTGGTTTAGCTATTCTTCGAGGATCTCGGTCAGGTTTGAGTAGCTGTTGTTGTAACGACCAAATAATATCACTTGCCAAAGCGCTTATACATAACCGTAAATTTGATTCAAAATTTAAAGGATTAACGCTGTAGCTCAATATGGATTTTGTAACTTGTTTCAACAAAAATTTCCGATCAACATCTGAAGGGAAAAGGATATTCTTCACATTTTCTTCTCCACCAGATATAACTTACCTAGTAATTCCTGCCGTACATCCATTATCTTGTTCTGAAAGTGGCACTGTATAGCTGCGAATACTAGCCGTCCAACACCAACTATTAGTTCACGTTTAAATTTCACCAAATAGTGCTCAATGAAAACGATTTCGTTGCGACACAAATGGGGAGTTTGTGCTTTGTTCACCAAGCTGGTCGTAGAATCTATGACTAGCGAATCGAGCGATCCCTTCATAATCCCAAATAAAGAAAAAAATGAGCACTTAGTAATCATAAGCATGATTTGAGATTAAGTATATGGATAAGCTTACAGCAGGCGTTGCCCTACGATCAGAAACCGCCTTTATCTCTATTAAAGGATGTATGGAATAACTGGAAGTGCCTATTGCAGAGGAATAACGACTGAAAGACACCCGACTAGTGTACCCGTTGTTCCCAGTTTTTGATTTATTTAACTCTCTGACCGAAGCAATGATTTGCGTAGCTCTCTGCATGCAGAAAACACAATATTTACCAAAAATCCTTTAATATTTCTTATACTTACAAATAAAACAAATTTTCTTGCTTCGTCAAAAAACGAGTGTAGGCGATCATAGACCGCCGTAAAGACGGCCTTATCGTGGCTAAGATCCTTGTTGAATTTTGCTAATATGTGATTCATAATGAATTGTGCCGCCTTATAAATGGGATCATCGGAGTCAAAAGGAAGTTTAACATTCTCCTGCATATCGAGGACTGCATTCAAGGCCAAGCACACGTCTTCATCCAGCAGCTTTTCAAAACTGCCTTGCCAATCGTTACAAATTGAAACAATACCATTTTTCCCATGTTCTAAATCGGAGAGCTTTTTCTTGCTCGATACTTTATGCCTAGAGAAGAAGCGTTTGCGTGTCAGATTTGAACGTTTTTTAATATCATTTTGTATGCGGTCCCACTTCTCGTGGTAATGTCGCTTGTGATTTTCTATGAAGATTTTCCTTTGTTCACTTACTTCCGCTATAAGTGTTTGGATTTTCTTTTGATTTGCTATACGTTCAGCCAAACGTTTATTCCAGGAAGCGTACTGTTCTTCATTCGCTTTTTTATCTCTGCTTTCTTGCAATAATCGTAAATTTTTTTGCAAACGATCCTTTTTGAATTGGAAAAGTTTTTTTAACGCTATTAGTTGCTTACGTTGTAAATCATTCTGCACGTCTAAATGCTTTTGCATGCGTAGCTGCCTTAATGCTTTTTTGTGCTCAATGGTAGCTTTTCGTATATTTTGCACTATGCTAACATAAAGGAACTTCTCCTGAGTCCGTTCAAGAAGTTTCTTGCTACGCTCTATCTTTTGTTCATCCAAAAGCTGTTTTCGTTGCAATATTTCTGTATAAGTATGTTGACGAGCACTTAGGTTGCGATGATCTTTATTAGTTATAAATTCCGCATTTGCTATCAACATGCGATCGTGTTGTTCGGCTTCCTGTTGTAAATATTTTCCTTTAACAGATTTTGTATTATTATAGTCTTTAAACTCACCAATCTATTTAGATCTTGCAGTATATAGTAAAGCTGCGATTTATGTAATTGTTGCCGATATTCATTGAAGTCTTTTAAATTACAGATGACGTCGTTGTTGTGGGTAATTTCACCATTTTCTCGCAGTCGTTTCAAGTTTCTTTCGTTGGCGTAAAAGGTTTTCAAGTTTGAGTCATGAAGGGGATTATACTCTGGAAAGCTGTCGCGGCCCGAAGGATCGAATTCATGCTTTAAATGACTGTCGAAGTAGATGTTGGAAAATATATTCATATATTTTTTTTAAAATTTTTCTGCTGATTCTTACCGATCATCTCTAACGGCTTGCCCAATTTTATTTTTCGAAAATATTACCTGATTACCGGGACACTTCAACATTGGTAATTTCGAATTCAGCGGTATGTGTTCCCAACCGGGCAAGCTGTTAATCGGCAAACCAGATTTAAATTTGACTCCTGCCACATTTTCCACTTGATTAGTGTGTCTGCGCGGTAGAGATAACAATTCAATCATAGCGCTGTCATATGATTCGTTAGAGAAATAAATAATCTACACGGAAGTAATTTTGCTGGTTTTTAAAATTTATATTAATCATAAATTTTTTCTCGGAAAGACGATTTTAAAAATTTTTATGCGAGTAAGAGGACTCCTTGAATAAAAATGTTTTCCACAATTGAAATAAATCTTCAGAAAAAAAATTTCTACACATCAAATTTTGACTTAAAACCGAAGGAATATAAATTTAGAACACATTATACGGAAAATTTCTAAACAGATTATAGAGTAGAGAGAAAGTTTTGTTATTTCAGAAGACAAAAATATGCGCCCAGCAGACTTTCACATATTGCCAAAAACTTGAGAAACTCCGGCCTTACAATACTTCGTCGTAAATTGAAAAAGTAGATAAGTCACATAAAGATGGGATAAAGGTTCGTTAATGCAGTTGTTTTTTTTTATAGTTTTCGTAAACTTATTTTATATTACAGAATTTTTTAATTTGTATTGAAATGTTTCTGGTTGCTGTTGCTCATGTCTATAGTTTCCCGCACCATCCATTCCACATTAATTCACCACAGTATTGGAATAATCCGAACCACAATTGGTGTAGAGCATTTCTCTCTATGATGGATATATCTAATATACAGAAAAACGCAAGTGAGCACCTGGATGTCGTGAGCAGTTCAAAAGCGATGGCCCAGGCCAATCGCTATGGAGCTACAGATAATCTTGTTTCACCTGTTTTTGAAGCCGAAATAACCAATGCTTCTCCACCTCGCTCCCACTTAGCAGGTGCCCCAGCCTAGCACCTCCAAAACTTTCATACCAATCAACAATGATTTTTCGTCTGCAATTTCAACAAGTTTTTCGGGCACAAGCATATAGAAGCGGGAAAATAATAATCACGAATTTTCCAGTTGCTGGTAGACCCAGTTTTTTGTAGGCACGCAATGGTTCTCCCAGTCGCATGTTCAGTCCCATACCAGAATCAAGCGATGATTATGCTTCCTTCGTTGGATCAATGCTACGAGAACGTCGATGGGGTTTTCAAGTAGCCTTAAGCTTTCGAATAATGATAGTGATATCAAAAATTCATCTGACTGGCTTAGTCCGCCTGATGGTGTTTGCAGCAAGATTTTAACTAAAATTCACATACAAGTAACGAAATATACCTTACAATATATGACTGTAAAAACATCAGAATTGTAAGTTACTATATGTTTGTAATTTTTTTACAACTAATGCTTTGTAATCTTTATTATTATTATTTAGTTTATAAAATGTGTGATAAGAAATAAAAAAAAAAATTTTCTTATTTTTATGTCCTTACGACTGATAAGATTACACTAAAGTAAGCGTAACTTTTCCTGCATTTTAAATTCTTTTCTTAGTACTTCTTAAACCTTTTTTTAAACCCGAACATCGAAATTGGGATTTTTTTCAGGTTTTTTTTTTCTTAATTATAACGTTTGATGACAACCTTTTCACGAGCAACGAAGTACACATTGCAACAAATATGCGTGAAATAGCTTAAAAATTCTGCTAAAATTTTCATTCCGCTACATTTTGTTATCGCAAGAAGATTATTTATTTATTTATTTGTTTATTCCACCTATACATGAAACTCGACTAAAACAAATGACAGTCGAGTTCAATTCACTCTTAAAGTAAATCTTAAATTAATTAATATTAAAAGTACAATAAAACAAATAAGAAGGAAAAGAGAAAAAAATGAAAAAAGCATGTACACAACTAGCACACAGCCTCATCCACAACCGGTACAGGACTAAATTGCAAATGAACCCCTAAGCCATGGCAAACATGCATAAGCTTGGCAACCGATAATAATTAACACCAATTAATTTTCGAACCGCAATGACTTTTTAGGGTTTAAAGCTAGTTTAAGTACGACATTGGTAAATCACGTGTATTAAGCAACGTGGCTTTAATGGACTTTAAGAAGTCCGATAATGAGAATAAGTGATAGATGTCTCTGAACGGGTTAAACCGCTCATAATTATATTTATATAGACTAAGCTTAACCAAGATAAAGTGCCTAGAGAAGCGGTTAGGGATATTAAAACTTATTTCTCCTAGTAACGACGGCGAGTCAATAGCGCCATTTATTACTTTTATTTCGAAGCAAACGCCAAGAACAAATCTACGCTTCTCAAGAGACGGTAAGCACAACAGAAGCAACCTATATATATAGGAGGGAAGAGAGGCAAAATTCCTAAGAGCAAGCAACAGGAATTGCTTTTGAACAGATTCAATTGAATCTATATAGCACGTTTATGAAGAAGCCCACACAACAGAGGCATACTCGAGTATAGGTCTAACTAAACATAAGTACAGCCTTTTGGTAATGTAAGGATCGTCAAGCTCCTTGGACCACCTCTTTGTAAAACCAAGCGCGGACCTAGCTTTGCTTAACGAGAGCTCAATGTGCAAGTTAAAACGCAACCTGTTGTCAAAGAGAACGCCTAAGTCTGTGAACGAATAAACATCCTCCAACTTGTGCGAATCTATGAAATACTAGGTAATGAATGACCTCCTTCTTGAGAAAGAAAGCTTCTTACATTTATTTAAGTTTAGTGTCATATGATTCAACGAGCACCATGCAACCAAGTTATTCAGGTCAATTTAAAGCTGATGTGATTACGATTCTATTCGAACTAATTAGTTAGTTAATTGTTGTAATTTTATCGTCCACCTAATTCGAGAAGGAAACCATCTGAATGATCCATCCAACCGGCCGCAGTAAGTTTCACAGTGCGTTGTCGTTTGGCTTTCTTCATCTGCCGTTTCTTAATATCTAATTGCACGTCACGCGATGTCTTATCTCCACAGCCCCATACCTATAAAACGTAACAATAAAAATCGATTAAGCTAAACCAGCGCATCCAATATCCGTAAAGTCAAACAAAAAAACACTAGTAGTCAAAGTCAGCTTGTAGTATAGTCGGTGCTTTACTTACCTCGACGGCGGCTATGACACAATGGAAGACTGAGCGTATTGCGACGCGCTCTTTAATAGTGGTGGCCACCAAACTATCCCTATGACACTGTTATTCTTATATATATCTATTCTTACAAACGTTAATTTGGGTTCGGTCACGCTTGCCTGGTCGAACATATTTGTTTGCCTTTATGAATACATTTTATGCTTAGGAATGATATTTATCTACCTGCTTGCTTTTCTTATTGCTATGCGTGTTTACATTCCTACGTTTCTACTTATTCTATGCCTTTTGTACAGAGTTAAGCTTTAGGTATGTTTCATGAATTTTGGTGTATACTTAACTAGCTTATAAAGTTGCATATTTACAGTTATGGGATCTATATTGTGTGTTTATAACAGCGTATGCTTAGATGATTACAATAATATAGTGTCCGTTGGCGAACAGTTAGGTAGCAGACGTATTTTGGTTCCTTTTTGTTTAATTATTATTATTTTATTTTATTTTTTTTGGTTTTAGACAATCTAAAGCCCCTAATGTTTCACAGTTATACAGTTCAATGGTATTCTCTTAAATGTTGATTGTATATATGTGTATGTATGTATGTATGTGTGTATGTATGTGTGTTTGTATGTATGTATGTGTGTATGTTTTTTTTTTGCTCAGTGAGCAGGAGGTAGAAAATCTTCAAAAAATACTGCTGGTTCTTAATAGCAGCAAATACGACTTCTACGTACTAAAAACTACCCCCCACACACTTCTTCTACCACTCTCCCCCGCGGGACCACCGTTAGGTATTACTTCGCGGAGGCTGGTTGTCATTAGCACGCTACCGATGGTGGGACCTCAGTGAACTACACTATTGGCTTGCACTCCCTCTGCTCTCCACCCGCTGTCTTCCATGCCGTCATAGCTCCACGAGCGTATTGCTAGCGAACGCGTTTATGGCGTTCCAAGCTGCTGCACTACCGATCATTAGGCTCGATAAATCGTAAGGTGGCACTTGTGGCCGCCCGTTCTCAAACCTGCAGCAGTAGAACATTATGTGGTCCGCGTCTTCTTCCATATCCATGCATATGGGGCAATTAGGCGAGCTATCGTGCCCGAACCTGTGCAGATACTTCCGAAAGCAGCCATGGCCAGTCAGAAGCTGGATGAGGTAATAGTTTACTTCTCCGTTGCGTCTTTCAATCCACACTCTTATGCTAGGGATAAGAAAGCACGTCCATCTTCCTTTGGTCGTTCTTTCCCACCTCGATTGCCACATCCTCAACGAGACTATCCGCTCTTCGCTTCGTGTAACGCGTGAGGAGAGCTCGTTGCGACGACGCCTTTCGTAAATGCGGGTCATCTCGTCGGCTAGAATGTCGACTGGCAGGGTGCCAGTTAGCACTAGCGCTGCTTCCTCGACACGGTGCGGAATGCGCAAATCTGCCTCAGGGCGCTATACCGTCGCCAATTGTCGGAGTGTCGCCTTTACAGTCAATGCGCCCGCCCATATCGGGCTCGCATACAAAATGACTGACGTCACCACCGTGGCTACGACCTTCGTCCTAGCTGTTTTCAGCCCACCCACATTTGGCATAATCCTTGGCAGTGCCGTCTGGATGCCTGCCGCTTTCCTCGCCACATAGTCAATATGACGCCTGAAGTTGAGGCGGTGCTCAATTATGACTCCTAGATATTTGAGCGCGGGGACAGATTGCACTGTGTGATCCCCGCTTCTTATCCTGCACGTCTCTGGCTTTTTCCGGCTGCTCACAAGCACAACTTCAGTTTTGCGTTCAGCCAGCTCTGGGCCCACCTTGTTTGGCCATTCTTTGACGCGCATGATTGCCTCGGTAGCTTTCGCTTCTATGTCTGAAATTTACTTTGCGACCACCACTATTGCTACGTCGTCGGCGAACCCAATACTTGTTGCGTTGGTGGGCAGTTGCAACTTGAGAACGTCGTCATACATGATATTCCACAAGGGAGGACCAAGAACCGACCGTTGTGGGACCCCTGCTGATATTTTATACAATTCTCTGCCGTTATCGCTTTCATATACTAACGGACGGTTCGGCAGGTAGCTCGTTATGATATCTAATATATACGTGGGAACCTGCGCTCCTATAAGAGCCTTAGGAATAGCTCCCCAATCCGCCGACTTAAAGGCGTTTTTAACGTCTAGCGTAATCAGGGCACAGTATTTCTTGGTGCCACCTTTCCATCTGTCCCCGGCTATGGCGTCGGATGCCACCCTCATCAGGTGTTTTATGGCATCTATTGTGGCCCGCTTTCTCCTGAAGCCGTACTGGTTGTTGGATAGAGCACCATTTTCTTCGGCTACTAGCAGAAGACGCTCGTATACTACTGCCTCTAGCTGTTTGCCCATGGTATTCAGGAGACAGATAGGCCTATATGACGACGGCTCAGCCGATGGTTTGTTACTGAGAAGACTCTTTCGGTGAGACATTGTTGCAGAAGGTGGGCAAATATCTCCGGTCTTGCCTTAATCGCCGCCTTCAGGACCACATTAGGAATTCCGTCCGGACCGGGGGCCTTTTTGTCGCCAATTCTTTTGTTGGCCGCAAGCAGGTCTTCCGTAGTAACAACCGGGAATGGCTCTTGCTCCCTTCCAAAGAAATCCACCGCCACGTATGGCGGCCTTTGCGGGAAGATTGTTGTTGCGATTTTGCTCAGCATGGCGGGGCACGTGACTTGTGGCCGACTGTTTCTTTAAGCTTCTTGAGAACCACTCTCTTTCCCTACACGACGCTCTTCCGATCTGCCTCTCCACAGAGAACCTCGGAACAGTTCCTCTGCCTGATGGCTTTCTTCAGATGTCCTCGTAGGCACTTGTAGGCCTGGACCCCACTGTCGAAGTCTGACCTTAGACTTTTAAAACAATTAAGGTACCACGGGGGTCACGTTGCCCAGAAGATTCCCTCTGCGAGGAATTGCTGGCTGCAGTTTTTGCTGCAGCAGAATCCTCGTAGTTGTGGGTCTTCTACCTGGCTGCTGGGAACGGCCCTTCGGGGAGTTTCGTGGTGGCTGTGGTTGCTCCCAAAATCGCGGGAACGTTAAATATTTGAGGTGTTAGATAGGCCTCGCCCCCGTCAGAGGGAAGGGCATGCCATACACGTGTCCTTGACCTGGAACTGCTTGGGAGCCTCCCTGCTCCCAGCGGGGCGTGAGTGACGCGTTCTCACTCCGTGTGCCATCGGGCACCGTAGGGTTAAGCCTCCACGGCAGGTACCTACGTTAACCCCCTGTCACATCTGTCGAAGTCTGGCTTTCCCCTAAATCGCTGGACCAATCTTCGGGCTCTAAGGCAGTCCTTCCTCGCCGAACTTATTTCTGCGTTCCACCAGTAGCACGGGGCGCCTTTTTTGCACATCCTCCTTCTAGACATTGACGCGTCGCATGCCTCGATTATAGCGATATACACTTCGTGTACAAGCTGTTCCGTTGTATCACCGCTTATAGCACGGGAAGAGA
>CCAG010003128.1:0-18340 GCA_001077435.1 Glossina morsitans morsitans
TACATTATTTTTTTTTTTTTTCAAAAATAATTACTTTTAAAACTTATAATAATTATTGTTGGAAATTTCTCATTGAAATTAAAAAGTTTCGTTATTTTCTGGAAAAAAAAAAAATTGAAAAAATTTTTTAATTAACTAGAGAATGTATTTTTGTAATAGTTTCCTCGGTTCTTCTTGCTGAGAACCGCAAGAAAAAGGTTTTTATAGATTAAAAAAAAAAAAAAAAACTTAATTATATAGTTTTTTTTTTTTTCTTGCTTTTTCGCTTTTTCGTTCTTCACATTTCTTAGGGTCACTGTGTTTTTATGTTAATCACATTTAATGCCTTACCTTACTACCGTTTTAGTTTTTTTGTTGCTGTGGTTTTTTTCTCCCTCTTTTTGTTCTGTTTTTCAAAGTCTCTATTATAACCGCAACAAGAAAAAGCCAAGTCAAATGTCTTTCATAATTCTATCAAAGTTATCCGATATGCAGTTTATTCGCCAAGGGGTAAAGGACACATTAAGTAAATTAAACCACAAAAATAAAGTTAAAAGGTCAGCTAACTTCATTGGACGTGTAAGAGAGCGTAGGGCACATAAGAAGAAAAATAATTTTTTTTTTTTTTATAGATCGCCGTTTGACTAGAATTTTTTTCTTATTTCTTTAAGGCAGGTTTTAAGTAAATTCTTAGTAAGATTGTAATTTCGATAACCGAATAAAATATTAACTTTTCTCTGACATAAAATGTTTCGAACTGTTTGGGGTAAAATAGAAGAACAAGAAAACGAAGAGGTCGATTAGTAAGCGAGACTCTCTTGTTCATTTAAGTAAAAATTACCAGAGAAATAAATTGGACTTACGTGTGAGAAGAACACACCCTCAAACTAAGAAAAGTAGCTCGCTTTTATTACTTTTCAAGATAGACAATCTCTGGATGTTCGCTTATAGGCCCGCTCGAATAGAATTTCATTGCAGAGATTCCCAGATTCAAGATAATTCAGTTTAAGATTCTGTACACGAGGTCTAACCAAAAGTATCATGCGCATACTCACTTTTTAGATTGAAGCTTACAAACACCCCACAATCCTCCAGTCATCAAGATAGTGTTTGAAAGTCTTTCAACAAATTAAAGCTCCAGAGGCTGCAAATCGTGTTAAGTAAATACATAAACCGTGACATGACAATATACATATTTATATATTAGTCAATAAGTACTGGGACTACGTAAGAAAAACACACGTTTTCTTTCAAAATTAGACCAATGTAACGGTGTCTCTCTTTTTGATGCTCTTTACGTAAAACGTTTCGTCAAACTCCTCGAAATATATTTCAATTTCCACAAGGACTTCATTATTTGACACAAATCTTATTTCCTGAACCATCCTTTGGGATTAAAATAAATCGAATCAAAATCAAAGATAAAGAGATGAAGAATAGTTTACAATTTAAGCAGAAGGGCCTTTTAGTCTGTTGACTAAGAATTGAGCGACTGAGGTTGCGGAGAACATTTAAATTAATCGGCTGAGTCTAACAGATGTGCTTCGGCAGAACAACTGACGCAAAGAAAGACCCGGTTACCTTTGCAAGAAAATGTGAAAGTGAAGTTCAAAACTTTAAGGGCTCGTGGTCATAAAGGAAAGGGGAGAACTTTTCTAAAAATATCGATAGGACTATGAAGGACTATTGCAAAGCTTGTGAACTTAATCATGCGAGAATTTCACCTTGAATGAATGCTTTTCAAAGCAGGGGTTTGAGGTTGTGATCATAATATCACAAGATGGACGTAGAGATAGTTCAAGCTTCTACAAAATGTAATTTTGCCAACAGCACTCTTTACAAAAGTATTTGAATTTTTATCCAGCTAAAGCGGAGTAATTTGATAATTCTTTTATTTAACACATTATCACTTTTTTCCATTTTTTCCTTTTTTTACAGAATTACCCGATAAACGTCCCCAACTTTTCACGGAACATACGCGCTATGAACCTGGTGATGTGCTAAGAGCCAATTGCAGTACACCACCATCCCGTCCGCGAGCTGAACTTAAATTTACCATTAATAATATGGTGGTAAGTAACAATAAGAATATTTTTACAATTCTTTGCTCCTTTTTTGTTTTTTTTTTGCTGTTACGGCCTAAAGGAAACTAGCATTCATCAGAGAAAACAAAAGCAAAATATTTTCTAGATAACCAAAGTTGCTATATATATATGTATACATATATATATATATATATATAAATATATATTCATATGTATATATATACATACATATATTTATATATATATATATATATATATATATGAATATTGTATAACTAAAATTGAGTGTAACAAATTAACCTAATTTGTGAACTCGTCTGAATTCAAACGATAAACTAGAAAATTTTTACTTTTTCTTGTGGTTTTATTCAGAAAGTCGGCCCATTTACCAATGTTGCAATACATAGGATTGTTTTTGTTTTCAATTTGCTTTTCTTTTTTTTTTCATGTAGATGAGTTTACGTGGATGCACTGCATTCAGCATTTTAAAAAATAAAGCAAAAAAAGAAAAAAGAGAGTGTTGAATGAAAATTGAATCGAGAGTGAATGCTTGCTTTTTTAAGCTTTAACAAATACGGTTCGTTCGCTTAGTAGGTGAATGAAAGGCGAGAAAGTAAGCAAAAAAAGAAAAAAAACTAGATTACTATGGAAGCAAAAAAGTGAACTGAACACGGACTGAATTACAGATATATATATATATATATATATATATATATATATATATTAGTAGGTCAGTTTTAATATAAATAATTTTTTCTTAAAAAATGTAACTTTACGTTTATTCTATTCAGTTATATATATAATTTCTATTCCTGTTTTTTTTTTTTTTTTTGCTGTTCATCAGCACTACTACTATTTAACTTAGTCTCACTTTATTTACTAGAGTTGTATAGTATTAGTAAAAAAAAAAAAAAAGAGGAAAGAAAAAGGGTTTATACTGCCTAAGGATAGCAGTTCATCGGCTTTTGTTAACTTTTTTCCTCCATTCATAACGAGCTTAACAATAGTTACTGCATCCATGATTGCGATGTAGGCATAGCATGGATTCACGGATAACTAACCGACTAACTGTATCAACTATAAACAAACTCTTAGCTCTAAGTTGAGATTTCGTTCGTTCTACGGTTAGAGTAAGGGGGGGGGAAAGAGTTTTTTTTTTTGTGTTAGGCGAACTTTTTTATGAGTTATCATCATTACTTAGTTATCGTCAACATTACAAATGATATTTGATGTTTATGTTGTTTAGTAGTTTTTGCTGTTGCTGTTTTTCCTTTCCTTTTTTCTATTATTATTATTTCATCTCAGCTCATGCAGAAACTACTTTACATTGTTATCAAGAAACAAAAAAAAAAAAAAAATCAATTTCTCCTATTTCTCTCATATCGTTATCTGACTATTCTTTCCATTCACGGCAAGCTGAAATGAAAATGCAGTATCGTATAGTTGAGGTGAACGTTTCGTATATGTGTGTGTGAGTTGATAGTGACTTAAATGTTTAAATTTTTTGAAAATGATGTAAAAATTATTTGACCTATACGAACAAAGAAGAGCAACTTTCCAGTCAATCGAGAAAATAAATAACAGAAATCATAAACGAGTCCATAAAGTAAATCTTTTAGGAGACTCAAGTAGCATAAGGCATTTGTTATGCCATTTGATTGGTATGCTTTCAAAAGCGACGTACAATTTAAGCTGTTTTTAATGATGGTTATTGCCTACCTTCCGGTGTCTTACGAATAAAATATTGAAAAGTTTGATTTTGCTTGTCTTTTTTGGTACTATAAGCACACTCCACCTTCCATTGTAGTTTTTCGTTTTGGAAAAATTTAACTCCAAGTTTGTAGAATAGTTAAAGAATTCGAATTATCCTTCTTTCTGACCTGTGCATATATTGTTGATTAACCACTCCTGGGACATCCCTTAACATTGTAGGAAGGATTACAAATGAAGAGGGTCAAGAAGGTCAAGACTCAAGCTCTTAGTGCACATTCGATTTGAAAGTTTGGAAAAAGTCACTAAATGGTAAATAGTCTCGAAGGCTTGCTTGACTAGCAACTACTTTCAAGTGTCTGTTATTAGGCGATAAACTTAACTCATTTTCGTTGCCAACTTCTAAGCGTTTTAATAAGAGCACAAAAGAGTTAGTTTTCGATGTCGAAGGTTTTTATTCGTCTCCTGCACCACAGATATGTTTGGTTTTTATTTCTTACAATATGTGACTTTCTTTTGCTCTAATAGTGAAAGTAACTTAAGGTCAATATCTAGGGCTTACCGACTTAATTCACTTAACAATGATTTTCAATAAAGAATCTTCAAGACATAAATCACATGAAACGCAGTTAGTAGTGATTTCTTATATTTTCAGCACAACTATGATCACTATTTTATAAGTTGTAGCAATATGAGTGTCTGCGAGTACTGTTTATATATGGGTTGTATTTTTAACCTATTACCACTAAAGAGTCTAACAAATTTTTTTTAGTAAATGGTAAAGGACAAGTGTTTCAAGTGTCCTATTATGGTATAACAACGAGTCCCTAACGCAACTTAATTCGCAATGACAACGCTTCTAGTGAAACAAGCTGGAAAGCTAAAGCAACGTTTACGGTGATGGTGGTCGATGGGCGGTAGTATGTATGCGGGTTTATGTTCGTATAGCGCATATTTTTCTTGAAAGCCTTTTATCTTTTCTCTTCACATATATATATATATATTATTGTGTATATTAACGATTGTTTGTATGTTTGATGTGTGCAATATACATGAAATAGTAAATGTTAGTGCATTTAAGTATGTGTATAGGTCGCACTTAAACGCGTTTCAACGCCTTTAGTTGGTTGGCTGTTTGGTTGACTAGGTGACTGCTATTATCTGCTTGTATGGCCAAAACTATTCTATTGTTATTGTATTTTGGCTTTGTCTGTCACTGTAGTCATCTACTACCTAAACCAAATGCTGTACTGTCAGTTACGGGCTTCTTACTGTTGCTGTTAGCTTTGGTATGTGCGAACACGTCAAGAGGTACGGAATG
Organism: Glossina morsitans morsitans; assembly: GCA_001077435.1. Classification (NCBI taxonomy): domain Eukaryota; kingdom Metazoa; phylum Arthropoda; class Insecta; order Diptera; family Glossinidae; genus Glossina; species Glossina morsitans. Next base: position 5,056 of record CCAG010003128.1, read on the forward strand.
CTAGAGAAAAAAAGCGAAGATGGGAAAGATGCATGCATGCAATGCAGAGTTCACAAGGTAATGGCTAACACTTTATGTTATCCTTGAGAATCACATTGTTTGGCATGCACGATATGCTGGCATGTTCGCTTCATACTACTACTGCGTAACGTTCTGCTAGGCAAAGCTATTGTAGACTGTTCGGTTTAGTGCTTAGGTTACTATAAGTACGTAGGTGTATTGAAGAAGATGTGTTGTTGCACTGTGTCACCTTTAAATAATGTCTCTTGACGCTTTTCAACACAAATCGCATGTGAAAAGTGCTTCACACATGAAGTGCTTGGTTTTATTTTTTCTTCTTATTTTTTTTTTTTTTCGTTTTTTTTTTCTAGTTCTCGTTCAGATGAAAATGAAAATAACAGAAAAAATTGTTGCTTAGTAATCCCAGCATGCACATATAAACAGAAAATTTATGCAAAGCAAATACACCGTTACTGCCGTTCACTAAAGAGAGAGAGAGAGAGAGAGAGAGAGAGAGAGAGAGCGAGAGAAAAGAGATAGGCTTACAGCTTAGTTCGTCAGCGAGGTCTGCCTTATTTTATTCCATAGCATTTGGCAGCGAAAGCGTTTATCTGCATTGTAAGGCATTCGCTCTTGTTGCCGGCAGTTAAATGCAGATACTCCTTAGGCTCTGTGTACACATACGAGGAGAGTTCTTTAATCATGATTTGTTGTAATCTGTTTTTACCGTGTATACTCATAAAATTTTACCACTTATTTTTTTTTTCCCCGTTTTTTTATTACATTTTTATTTTATCTCTTTTGTTGTGTTCGCTTCTGTTCTTTACACAGAGTTGATATGACACGAAGGCCATGTTCTAGGCTGAGATAATATTACAAATGGTTGTGAGTATCATTTGCTTCTGGTTTACATATAAATAGATACTTGAATTTTCGCGATTATATGTTAAGGTCGCGCTTTATTAAAGATTTAAACAAAAAAAAAAAAACCTTAAAAATGCAAGAGATTTTCATGCAAAATTGAAAACAACTTAAATATCACCAGTGAATATTGACATTGTTGTTATTAAAGTAAGGTTAATAGCTGTTAAGTGGCGCATATGTGGTAGTAAAATTAATTTAAGAGTTTTGAGAAATTCTGTAGAGATTGTTCAGATGCTAATTAGCATTGCTGTCATAAATGTCACTCGTATGTCATGGTATATGAAACGGAGCATCGTTCAACGTTGCGCTAACATACGAACCTAAGAGATTTGCATAACGTTTTAGAAAATTCGTTCACTTGCAAACAAGGTTAGAAAAGAAGGAAGGCTGATGCAAGAGTATCCCAAAAAAGTAGAAGACTTTGTGCAAAGTATTTTCGAAACATATAAAACTATATACGACTTGCTATAAAATTTTTTATGACCAGCGTTCAGCTAGCCTAGATCAGCCTAAATAAACCGATTTAGTTCAGTTACTTTCTTTAAGGGATTTACGACATTAGGTTTCTTCGCAGATAGAAGGACTCAAGTTGATTTTCTAAACGCGACATGCAAGGAAGCTAGTGTTACTACTATAAGCTACTTAGGAGAAGGTGATTACGAGAGAGCTCGACAATCGTGTGCGACAATCTCTTACTAACGCGAACTTCTCAATCGATCATTTACCTCTTTGAGAACCTTTAACGGAAAATAACGAGCCCAGGCCTGTTTTAAAGTTTTAGGCAAGCAAAGTTGCAAAACGCGCCTTCAAATGAATAAATGTACGACGAAATTTCCAATCGAGTGGACGAAAGGCACTCTGGACAGTAAAGTCCAAATCGATGTAATTCGAACCTGGATTAATATGGCTTTGATTTATATTCAAAGAAAATGGCAACTTGCCAACAGAAATCCTTTCGAAAATCTGCTCCTCAACGTCGCACAAATGATGCAATGGTCGATAAGCATAAATAAATAAAGGGTAAAACGGGCGGTTATGTAATAAAAAATGAAGTTCGATATAAGTAGCTAGAAGGAGACTAAGCAACGAACTTGAGCTAGCGATGATTTAACGAACAACTAATTATGTTCGACAACAGAGGACTAATCTCACCAAGTGGTATATGCTCTGTAAACTAACCGATCAAATAACGATTATTGCCTTTGCTGACAACTGAAGACTAATCGATCCTAACGATGATCATTGTATATATAATCGATCAACTAACGATTGATTTCTTCCATTGATATCCAAAGATCAATCTCTTCTAATGGCAACTATGCGATACAAGACGATCGACTAACGATCAACGCCTTTCGCTGACAATCAAGGATTAATTCATCGGAACGGGAACTAAACGATCTGGTAACGACTAATATTTTCTTCCTATGACAATTACTATGTTGGATAATCGATCAGTTAACCTGACTAATGACAACTGAAGATTTAATCTACCCAGCCGACGGCCATCCTAAGCTAAAAATTAATCTTTTCAACCTAAAATCGAAAACCTTTCCGTGCAAGCGATAACTGCTCTAATGACAAGTCAGTCAAAATGCTAACGAGTAATCTCTTCTACCAAGATTAATTTATTCAAATGACAATAACTCTGTCGATTAACCGATCAGTTAGCGACTAATATTTTCTACTAAGAATGGAAGCCAAGTTGTCGCAAGCATCGACGACTATTCTGTAAAAAATTCACTACAATATTTACATTATGTTCATGAGACATGTACAAGCATATAAATAGAAATATACATATATATACATATGTATATATATATATATATGTATGTCATATATCATATGTCAAATATACATATATATACATATAAATGTATATATGTATATACTTTTCTTGAAGTGCTTCAAATCTACGCCCTTAATTATGCAAGTCACTGGCAATATTGTGAGATTCTTGTAATCGATTATCATATTGTATAACAAAATTCAAACTTAAATGGGAGAACTTTGACTAATGATTTCACTCTTTAGTTAATACATTTGATTAATGATGTGCTGCTCATCGGACAAGCAGTCGATTTCATAAAAATAAACAAGATGTATACTTAATACTTGATATTAAAGCACAATGAGCGTAAAAATATTGTTCAAAACTTGACGAAATTTCTAGTTATTGTTCAAAATACTTGAAATTGCGAAAAAAAAAACTTTTTATAAAATTCTAGAAACATATCTGGTAGCACAATGTGCACCAAGATGCATTACTTGAAAAATATTTATTAAAAAATACACAAAAGAAAAATTGTACTTTTCTCTTCTTCACTCACAATGGATGAAAAATCGAACTCATGTAGTTGTTGAAAAATAAAGTTTTCTTATACACACTTCAATGAAGTAAGTATTCAAGTATAATAGATTTATAATTGTCTTTGCAACAAGTATGCAAGATGAGAGAAACATTGTGGTTTGTTGTGACATAACCAACTCATTCCTTCAATCTCTGTTATTGGAAATTTGATGAAAGGGACATATATTGTTGATCACTGTGAGACGTCCAGAAATGGTCAACTCTTTCACTTGCAAAATTTTGATATTCACACCAGAGATCGTACTTCAGATATTGTATTTACAGCCCCGATAAACGTAAGCTTCCAAGTTGTCTAAATTTCTGCCCGCCTACTTGGCCCTGTTGCTAGAAATCGGGAGATGGGCGCATATATTCTTGATCACTATGAGATTTTAAGGCACAATCGGTTCTTTCACTCACGAAATTTTAAAATTCATTACAGAAATCACCCTTCATGTTTCCAGTTCCCAGTGAACGTAAACTTTCTAGCTATGTCCGCCTATTCTTTCCTGTTATCGGAAATTGGGAACTAGGTACATAAATTGATGTTGATAACTGTAAGATTTTGAGACACGATCGTCCCTCTTACTATATCCTTTCATATCTACCATTTTCGACTAACCATGAGCATTGATCGCGAGAGCGCCTTCCAGAATAACTAAATTCAGAGTTCATCATTTTTTCCGCCCATCTTCAATGTTGTCGTTTAGTGTCCGTCTATTGTTGAACTTGTAAAACGTCTATACAAAAAATTCAGAGAAAAAGCTGAAATGTAAAAATTGATGTGAAATTCTCAACATACAACCATATTAAGAATGTGATGATGTGTGTGTGATGTGTACATGTTAACGTTATTATAAAATATCTGCGAGCTTCAGCAAGCACATAAATTGTACAATCATGTATTTGGAAATCTGTTTAAAATCTCGGCGTGAAAGTTGAAGCTATCGGTCAACTTATGTGATTGCGTTGAATAAAACTGTTCTCGTTTTAACAAGTTGAGTATCCAAGGTTCGTCTTAAGGTATTTAGAAAGCTTTTTGCTTCTCTTTTACTTAATATAATCAATGTTCAACTAGACTTATGATAGATTTTCAGACACTTTGTTAATTTCAAAGAGAGAACAAAGGAAACTTTAGCTTGCTTTTTTACTCAAACGTGCCTGGCATTTTTCAAAAAAAAAAAAATAAATAAATAAAAAATAAAAAAATATTAACGTTTTGTAATAAACACTGAAAATGAAAGACGATTTATGTTACAGCATACCTAGAAACCTATATTTCTACGTTTTTCACATTAGAATAAACAAGAAAAATGAAAATCTAGTATTTTATGAGTATATTTCATTTTTATATATGTATATGTATATATATATATTTGCATTTTTGCTTTAAATGTGTGAACCAACTAGTTGTGTACATAGTCGAGAATTATGTAAAAGTAAATTATCAAGTGGAGAAGAGTGAGAAAGAGAAGTAGAAGAAGGAAAAACAAAAAAAAAAAAAAATTGTATAAAAAATGGCTTCCCTTTTCAGTTATTACTCACATGCACTCTTTACAAAACTACGCCAGCAGCCCTATAGCTAAAGACGCAAACATTTCTAATATATAAAGTAGAGCAACACGAGCAACGGCAACAGCCACAGCCACAGCGGCAGGAGCAGTAGCAATGGCAGTAAAACTAGTGCAGCTGTAGAGTATAATGTCATTCATCAAATTGTAACAATACCATCAAACATAATAATGTGATAATATCATCGCTATACTGCCTCTCACTTATTGTATTTTCCCCTCCCTTCCTCCACCGTTCTCCTCATTTTTCTCTCTTCTTTTTTTTTTTTTTTTTTTTTGCTCTCTGTACCATTTAAGCACGCAAACCTTATAAAGTCAATAGTCATTTACAAATACTTACATATGTAGCATTGTGTGAGTAGTGATGTAAGTCATATTCATGTCTAGTCATGAGAAATGGAACTCTAACATCCTTGCACGCACGCTCACATGCACACAGCATCATGCTTTATATGCACCGGGTGTTTACATGACCGATATCACCCATGACTTTAACATCGTTTTACCACCTATACAAGTTATCCTTTTCATATATATATAATATATATATATATATGTATGTGTATATGTCGTTTTTTTCATTATTGTTGTAGAAAAAAAACCGTTTCACTTCACTTCAGTTAACTTGAAGTGCTACAACAACAACAACATATAAGAACAACTACTATTACTATTTTGTAACGTATACCTTTTGAGTGTCAGGTTAGTGTGGCGTGGTATATACGGTTGCGGTTAGAGATCAACATGAATTATACGTGATTTTTACTTTTTTTTTTTTTTTTTTTTTTTTGCACAATCAATCCAACACACTTTCAAACATTTACAATGACAATACGTAGTGTATGTGCATTCAATATAGCAAAGGGGTTTGCATTTTTGAAGACCAATGACCTACACCGGAAATGATTTTTCTCGTTCACTCGCAAAAACACCTTCTACCCCATAAAGAACACGCTGACATTAAAGCTGCCTTCGTTCAATTTTATATTAAGAAAGAGACGTAGAGAGGAGTGAGTGGAAGAAAGAGATGTCCTTATTACTCTCATACTCTCGGCATAATGCAATAAAAAATGTTATTTATCAGCATAAAATATGAAATTACTTGGATTCGCTTACTTCTTCACTTGTTTGCCTTGCTCTGCTGGTTTTGCGTGGTCCTAACTTTAACTGAGTGTAGTAAAACATGTTGTCGACGTTTGTTATGGTCGTGATGATGATCACGATGATGACGATGATAATGATGATGATGCTGCCTGCCGTTGCCGTTGCTGTTGCTGTTGCTGTTGCTGGCGCTTTTGCTGTTACTTTGCTTGAAACTTTACAGCTAACTTTGATTCTTATACTTGGTATATAAACCATAGTAAAAATGTAATTTTCTGTAAGTTATAAATTAGAGTTTTTTTCTTTTCCTTCTTCTTTTTTTTTTTTTTTTCTCTCTCTCTTATAGTTGTAGTACTTTACATCAACGACGGATCCGTTGGTTACTGAAAGAACTTGTAAGAAAATTTAATATGAATTGTTTCAGTGTTTGGCTGTTCAGTTTATATTGTAAATTAGATTTATTGCAATGCTCTTAACCACAGGCATGATGAACAAAATATAATAAATTAAAAGAGAAATAAAATGAGATAAGTTAAAGAAAAGTATTAATAGATTTATTTTAAAGCTCTAAGCTTTCAAAGCTACTAACAAGGATTTCATGCGTCGTATATGCCCCTACTAGTGACTAATTATGCGAATTGCAAAAACTAGAGCAAAGAGTTAAGAAAAATATCGCACTTTTGGGATCCTATATATTTACCCGTCTGCCTCTCTTCTCTAGGCACTAAGGTATCAGTGAAAGCGAAATCATAAATTTTCCATAGAGTGAACAAAAAGTTTTCGTAACTTTTTCCACAATTCTATGAAAAATCTTTCTGAAAAAATTATTATTAATTATTATATATTATATTATATATTATATTAAATTATTATAAATTTTGTGTAGAAAAAATTCGATTCGAAAAAGAAAAGGAGCTCGGAAAGGAAAGACGATGAACTTACCACAATAAGTTGGAGCAAAGAGCATCGATGGATTTTAATTAATAACAGGCGTCTGGAAAAAAGAATTAAGCAATTTTCAATGATTAGATTATGTAGAGTAATTATTAAATAATTTTAAGGTATTAGTTTTAAAAATGATGAATTCCATGAATGAATGAAACTTATAGCAGGAACCAGATAACGCTTAAATGACGAGATGAACTTAACATTCAAAGACTTTTCAGAATTCTATTCATGTAAAGACTAGTGGAGCTATGCTTGTAGACATTTGAAATATGTGATAGAATAGAACAGGTAGAGTAAAGAAAAATTTCATGGCGTTTCTTCGCCAAAATTTGTATACACGTTTTTTGTATTTTATATAAAATTTATTAAACTAATTAGCGGCCTTTTCGATCGACAATATTTTGTAATTTTGTAAGATCTTTACATTGCGCTATCACTACAGAACTTTTGGAATTCGTGGGCGAAAAACTGGACCAAATGATTTGCAAAAGCGTGGTTGTGATGTCAACTTTACATTATTAAGAGACTTCGAACACAAATAAATTGTTTTCGGACGGGGCAAGATCAGGACTATCCGCCTGATACATAATACTTTCGAGCCAAGTTGACTTGATTTCATTAATATATGTGTGTGGGTTTGGTTTGTCGTTTTGGCAGAAGACAACTTTCCCCTCTGAATCCTTATGTCTCAGTTGCGCTCTTTAACAACTCTAGTTGCTTAAAGCTTAGAGCTGCGAGAATCAAAGCAACCCACGATACACGATTGCCATGCCATTCCGAAAAATAGAAAGGAGTATTTTACGTGGCGTCGATTGTGGCTTGTGCAGCTCTACCTACCTAGGTCTATGGTCTCTTTCGGACGTTATTGACGTACGTGATGCTTTTTACGTCACTTGTTGTTGATTTGTTCAAAAATGGTTAGAGTTTGTCTTGTGTCAACAAAGATTCTCAGAAAATTCGGTTTGTTTTTGTATCCGATCTTATGAAAACGGGCCTTGACTGTTTAAGGGCCAATGCTTAATTTGAAGCGATATCAAAATATCAAATTTTTAAAGAATTCCACCGACCTTATCAACTTTCCGTTGACCAGAGAACTGTGTGTATGTAATATCACGTATACGTCATTCTATTTCTATGCCAGCCGGTTTAAAGTTGTCGATGTCGAGTAAAGTGAAGCGTAATTTGAATACGTCACTCGAAAGTAATTTTACGATCGCAAAGCCTTTCATTTTACAGTAAGACGGATACATACTTTTTAGATAATTATGAAGTCTCTAGTCGTTATGCCCTGTCTACAATCGGCACCTCTCCAGTTTACTCGATGTCGACACAACAATAAACCGGCCCTACTAATCCTTATCGGCTTGATTAAAGAGATTTTAGAAAATGTAGTGAATTTCCCAAAAATTTTGGGTTATTTCCACTACGAAGTCACTTTCAGCTTAATTAACAAATGACACAACGTTCTTTTTTCATTCATTCATCATTGCGTCCATTTTTGAATGATTTCAAAATGAAATGAAAGTTTCCATTCGTCGACGACTCAATGATTCAGAAATTGAATATTTCTTTGTTTATATAACATTGTTGATACAGTGTTATATCGTGTCGTCAATCATCCCTTTCAATTCATAACCAAAAAGAAAATTTCACCCAACGACCATTGCGTCCACGTACATGATCATTTTTTGTATGAAGTTTTTTATCTCATGACATTAAATTTCTTGTCGCTTCTTATAACAAATAAAAAATTATCGCATTTGCCACTTGAAAGACGCATTTTAATAAGAAGGCCGTATGGTCTTGTTCTCGAATCGATGAAACTGATTTCCGAATCAAAGAAACAATAACAAAATGCTTTTTTTTCACTTTTCGAACTTTTTTTGAAATCCTTGAGAGAAATTACTTTAAATATTAAAAATAAATTAATCATTGAGTCATAAATGCAAGTCTATCAATTAGTTGGCGTGTGTGTAGTAAGTTCAAAATTTTGACTGATCGAACCGCCACCTACCAACTACGTAATATATTGGTTTAAACTCTTGCAAAATTATTTTCACTTAATAAATTAAGCAAAAAATAATTAAAAATTCCTTACGTTATTTATACTAACAATAAATCGTTTCATGTATAATTTATCTTTTAATTGCTTAAAATTTTTAACACTTGGCAAACAAACTGAGTGGATATTTAAAATGAAAATTTCTAACTAACTGCCAAACTGGCAAATGTTCTTATCATTGGTCTAGGATCATAATATCACATAAACTTACCGACAAGGTAAGCCATAGACCACCACATTACATATGGCTTTTAATACGTATCCATCTATAAGTTTAATTTACAACTGCCACTGGTACGAAATGCACTTGTAATCCTACATCAAGTGTTTGGTTTTCTCATTTATTTTAGTCTTTTTTTTTTTTTTCTTAAATACATTTAAGAATTTAACACTTAGTTCCCGTAATCTATACTTTGGCAAACATGCGCTCGCAAAACTAAACTACACGAAATAAGAAAAATGGAGAAATAGAGAGAGAGAGAGAGAGAAGAGTAAAAAACAACTAATAGTAAATGTAATCACATTTACCTTTAAAATACAAATAATGTTATGTGAGATTACATTTGAGTTGTTATAGATTTATTTTTCCTAATCTCAATGGCTGACTCTTCTACGTATACTTTGAAAATTTTTATAGAGCCATTGAGAAGCCGTTACATACATATATATATATATATATATGTGCCTTATGGTGTTGTACACAAGCATGTGTTTGCAAGCATGTTTAGCTTGCATCTCTTCTCATAGAAAATATGCGAAGGAAGGAAATTAAGAAACTTGCATTTGCAGCATTGGGGTTTTAATTTCGATCACAACTTCGATATCAACTTCAGCTGTTTGTGATGAAATGTAAGAAAATTTATAAAAGAGGTTCGGAGACTGACAGCTTATCGCATTAGTTGACAAGTGGTGGAGTAATGATGTCTCTCTCAACTATTGCCACACTTTAGCTTTATTATCAATTGATACGATAGCCTTATCTTGGCCTTACCGTTGTATGTATGCTGCAATTTTGATCCATGAAAGGTTATAAACTTGCGATTTAAGTAACATTTTATATTAAGCTTTTTGCAGCCAACACTATTGATATTTTCATTTTCGTTTTGCTTTTTTCTTTTAGACATTTTTTTTTTTTTTATACATCAACGAAAGACAAAGATATACGGTATTTGCACTTTCCTTTTAGGTGCATTTTTAATGCCTGATTAGCGCAAGACATAATATTGATTTAATTATGCTTAGGGATCCATTCGTTGAGGAAGACCCAAGGTGACAAAAATGAGATGACAGAAATTCCTTACAACTTACTTGTTTTGAACAACTAGTGATCAAATATTCTTAAGCAGTTTTTGTAAAAGTGATCCAAACTTTACCACGTGAGCCAACTGACACGACCAGTGCCAGTGAAAATCCTAAGTCGTATTAAAAAGGTTCCCAAATCGCCTCAAATTCAATGTAATTTAAACAAAAAAAAAAAAAAAACATTCACTTCTTTACACTCGCAGAATAACTGACTAAGCAAAAATTGCAGAGATTGTTCTTTTTCTCAAAGGGTCTTGTACCGTAATCTAAAATTAGAAAATAATAAAGACAGAGGGGAATGTATAAATATCGTAAAATGTTTTTCTTTTAACTTTTGAAAAGTTACAGACTTTTTAACACACAAACATTTCAATATACGGCGAGCGTAAACCGTTAAAGTAGCATCTTGGGCAGAAATTGTGTCCGGAAAATATTTGTTATTTTCACTTAAGGGGTTAAGAGCTATTCCTACTAGTTCGTTTTTGTGCCGTTCATAACAAGATGTTTTCCTGTGTCACTTAGTTCATCATTAATGCTTTCACTAAGTGCACAGTCGTTTAATTCAGGTACTTCGGTTCACTTTCGTCTTAGTCCGCCTATCCTCTCAGGGGATACATGTTACCGCTTTATATATATGCATCAGAAGGATAGCTGGACAATTTCTCGCGATTAAATCGGTAAAATGAATTGACTTTTCCTCACCAGTTGTGATGTGATACAAAGCAAATTCTTCCACTTCTAACTGTAGAACGGCTGTTCGCAGGTCGATAATTTGCTTAAAACGCCTTTGGGTCTTAATTAGCTTGAGGCTTTGATTTGTTTTGCTTTCGAACCGCTACCGTGGCTTCAAAGCGTGACGAAGTTGCTTGTTGAGCAATTCCCAAAGATGCTGGAAATTGTTCTTGAGTTTGCACCTTTTTTTATAGTTCTGGGCGTTGTCACAATGCTAAGCGTGAAGTAGACAGTGGGTCTTGTAGCTCTTTGTTGGGTAGAAACTATGTTCCTTTAAGATAGGGACTGCATTCAGCTTGAAAATGTTTAAATTCTCGGACGCCAGACTCAACTCCCCCAAGCATATTGCGTGCCAGTTCTTTATCACTAGGAAGGAGATAAGCCATGGTTGATAGGACTGCATTAAAGTCGGCGATCGAGATTGAAGACAGAATGCAATATGCTGAGTGTAAGCGCTCTACTCTATCTAGTAAGGATCGAAATTCCTCTAAGGCCCTCACCCCTTACCGCATGACATATCACCCACTTACAGAGCGATGCCATGCTCGAGTGTAAAAGGAACAAAATGAAATTTGAATTTATTTTTATTATGATTAGTTATCGAAATTTAAAGCATAATAAATTTCAAAATTTATTAGCCAATCGCGATATATATAAATTTTAATTTAATGGTTTTTTTTTTCTTTTTTTTTTTGTTAAAAAAAGTAATATGGTGCCAACGAAATATGACGGCCTGGAAACATAGAAATTAAGAACATAAAAAATATGGCCGAAGAACTTCTTCGCTCTTGCTATCATCGTCTTTTCCATCTCTTCCTTCTTAAATAACAGCGACAATAGCAAGGATTCTAATAAATACTAAAAGTTATCACTGTATGTAAATGTTTAAAAAATGCCTATACATGTATGTATGTGCAGTTAGTTAGTGTACGAACACATTAAAAAGCTTTTTTCAATTTTCCACTAAATTTGGCAGCGAAATATATATAAAACAAAAAAAAAAAAAAAAAAAAAAAAACAAACAAAACAAAAAATAAAAAAAAACTTGAACTATTTATCTTCGTTAAGGTTCTTTGACGCCACAAGAATGTAAAAAGCAAGTAAAAACAAAAGGGAGAAAAAAAAAAGTTAAACAAAAAGAAAATAACAACAACACATAAAAATTGGTTACACATGCAGGCAAGACAACAAGAGACAATACGCAAATATACACATACTGACAGACCTTACACATAAGACAAAAGATAAAGAACAAAAGTTTGGTTCCACTCCCCAACAACATCGAGAAAAGAGAGAGAGAATGTAAAGTAATTTATTTATTATCAAAGCTTAATGTGTAAGCATGTAAGTATGTATGTATGTATGTAGAGAAATTGTAAAAGTCCTTTCAAGAGTGAAATAAGTCTGTGCATTATATGTGCCAGAGTATAGCTTATGACAGTAAGCACATGTGTTCTTATTTACCCACCAAACACATATAACCTCTCATAGCATAATACTCTTGGAACGACAACCACAACACCTTCGATAACTAATGGTTTTTCAAATTAAAAACATATTTCTGTTAATCTAAGTAGAATACATTCAAATATCTCGACTCGAGAATGCAGGTGTATTTCATTTTCTCGCAATATCCTGGAAAACTCCTTTGACTCTTTTCTTCTTTAAATGAAAACTCCTTTGACTCTTTTCTTCTTTAAATGGTGTTGGTCCCAAAACTTTGCCGGCAGTTATTAATTGCTAATTTTCTATTGAAAATGATTAATGTGTTTTCCTTAGTGAGAGACACAAATAGATACGTATACACTAATCTGTATATGCACACAAACAAAAAAAAAAGATGACGAAAAATGGTAAGGTAAGTGGGCTTTGTTTGAAAAAAATTTAGGAAATTTTCAATAAAAATTTCCTTTTTTCTCTTTTTTAATGAAACCGGGTTGAGCTTTAAAAATTTTATGGAATCTCTTTAAAAATGTTTTTGCTCCTCTGTGCACTTTCATGCATATATTTATACGGGTATGGTTATGAAAAAATTGTGTCTTGAATTTCTGTATAAAGTTCTTATAGTCTAATAGTTAGGATTGTTGGCCTTTAAGCGCTCAGCTGGATATTGCATTTGCTGCAATTCCACTTGTATCCAGACTCTTGCTAATATATGCCTTTGCACTATTACTACGGACCACAGTAATTATCTCTGTCTGAATGGGTTTCTCTAATACGTTTCGCTTTGACTTTCCCTCTCTTCCTCTCTTTCTCTCTCTCTCTCTCTCTCTCTCTATTTTGAATGTCTTT